>CAUYSK010121233.1:0-52051 GCA_963575035.1 Avahi laniger | reverse complement strand
CCATTTCTTTTCCTTTTAGCAAGAACACATCACAGTGGTCCTGGGTATCACCTATGGTGTTGCATGTGGAGGCACATGACATCTCATTTTTCCACCTTTAGCGATGCTGAGATTGATCAAGGGCTCAAGTGGTATCATCCTGATCCATCCATCACCAAATTCCCCATCCACCCTCTACCTAATGGCTCTAACAGCTATTGATCATTATTTCATTAGGGGCTGCAAGATGGTTTTCTAGTGGTTCCTAAGTGGTGTACCACCCCACTTGCTCTTATTTCAGCAGCGTTTTTATAAAGAACCTTTCCTTGTAAAACACTTACCCTGACAGAAACACAGTGATTATTGAGTTGCATGATGGGTACACAGGGATCCGTCAGACTCTCCTCTCCACTGTTGAATGTGTTTGAAAATCTCTATCATAAAAATTAAAAATAAAAAGTAAAGTAATACGGTTTGAATGTCTGTCTCCTCCAAATCTTATGTTGAAATGTGATCCCCAGGGTTGGAGGGGGGATCCAGGGGTCCCTCATGAATGGTTTGGTATCGTACCCTGGTAATGAGTGAGTTCTGGCTCTTTTAGCTCCTGTGAGAGCTGGTTGTTAAAAAGAGCCTGGAACCTCCCTCCTCTCTCTTTCGCTCCTTCTCTCACCATGTGACATCTTCTCCCCCTTCACCTTCCACGTTGGTTGGAAGCTCCCTGAAGCCCTCACCAGAAGCAGATGCTGGCACCGTGCTTCTTGTACAGTCTGCCGAATAAACCTCTTTTCTTTATAAATTATCCAGCCTCTGCCATTTCCTTACAGCAGCACAAAATGGACTAACGCACAAGGTAAGAAACAAAAATGTAAATGCATAGGGAAATAACTGGAAGGAAAGACACCAATATCTTACCATGATTAATGTCAAGGCTGTAGGAGTATAAGTGACTTTTATATACTTCTGTATTTCCAAACTTATCAAGAAAAATGTATACTCCATTTATAACTAGAAAACCAAACAGAAGAGCAGAATGGTGTGATGATAACAGGGATGGGGGGTGTGGTCTACTCTAAATCGGGAGTCAGGGCCAGCATCCCTAAGAGGTAGCATGTGAAGGAAGTGACCCAGCAAAGCCCTTGGAAAAGAATGTATCCGGCAGAGAAACCCGAAGCCCAGCACAGAGACAATCTTAGAGCATTTGCAGAACAGGAAACGCTAGCGTACGGCAAGGAAGCGGATGAGTATCATTAAGTTCTTAGTACGAAAGGACACCAGTGGATTCTCCGAATGAGAAATTTCTACCGATTTCACATACCAGTTGGGTATCATTCAGAAGACGGTGTTCGTGAAGTTACAGAATCCAAATCACGTGGGAAATCTCAACTTCAGCCCCCCTGAGTAGGTGGAAGGCAGAAAACCTGAAAATTCTAAATAATAGATCACAGTGGCGCCATAACAATGAGGCAAAATTGTGATAATTAAATGATTTTACCAGTGTGTCAAGATGAAGGATAACGGTCTTGGAAAAAGAGGCTGGCAAATCACCACCCCTCAGGCTTGCGGGCACATCCCCGGTAGGGAGTGAAAAGCGCAGAATGCAAAATCCCTGGCCGTGTATTTTCGTTTAGCACAACGTTTATTCCCACCCTATTAGGGTTATGTCTGAGCCAAGCACAGCTGGGCTCCCTGAGAGCTGAGCTCAGATTTATCTCATTTACTGAGCACTTCACTCAGATGCCCCCGAGCTCTGCGCTAGACGCTAGCGATAGACACACAGATAGCTACTCTAACTGGGGAAAACCGGCCACTGCAAAGTGCGGTGAGGGAGAGACTGAGGCAGCCCACAGGGGGTCCCACAACTGAACCCCAGCCCTCTCTGGGTCCAGGAAACGTTCACCAAGAGGCGATACCAGAGCTGAGTTTGAGGAGTGAAAAGTTGCCTACTTATAAGAAGGGAGACGAGGGCATTCTAGGCTAAAGGAATCACGCAGACAGGCTCTCGCTTGGAAAGAGTAGGAAAGAGGGAGTTGCCGAAGGTGACATTTAAGATTATTTAATTCCACTGGCATCGAAAGTTCTGGAACCAGGATTCTTGCTACATCTTTCACAAACACCCACACGCAAATCCATCACCTCCCACCGTCCACGGCAGCGTGACTGAAAGAAGGGCCTGACCTCCAAGAAAGAATTTTTTCTCTTACCTGATACATAACGAGTTTTTTAACCTTTTGTTGTTCCACAAGCATTATATGTAGGGCAAAAAGGAATAGGTAAAAAAGAAAAAAGTAATAAAATCCATCTCCATTCACTGTGCAAGTCATATCCATTGTGACGTTTAGATGTACCGAGTTTCAGATGGCTGTTTTTTTTGTTTTTCTGGGTTTTTTTGCTCCACATGTACACATGCTCTTAAAATAAATTAGAATCATACTATTTGTGAACTGGAAATCATTTTATTTTAATGCAAAGGTCTATAGTTTGGATGGCTTCCAAGCCTCATTACCCACAGTTTCCATCTCCTACATACGAAGCGAGTGCCAGGAAAGGGTTAAAGGGCCCGTTTGGCAGCAGAGGGGAGATTCGTCATCTCAGGCACCGAAGGCAACAGAAGGTTGATGTGCTGAACAGTTCACACCAGGATGCGACACCCACGCCTGTCCACTCCGCTCTCTCCCATGGCAACCAGAATGCTGCCTTCGCCAGCATCTAAAAACTTCTCCAAGCTCAAAACACCTTATGCCGACATCCAGCGTGGGGAGAGGGAGGCCGGGAAAGGGGGGAATCATGTCGTGTGTCTGGACATCTGCAAGGCTGTGTGAGTGCTTCCATCCCAGAACCCACCTACTGCGTCCTCCCAGCTGATAGGCTGCTCGTGCCATGCCTGGCCTTCCAGGTGTGGTCTCACGTCTTCCTGTCTCAGCTGCCAGAGGACCACATCTCTGTGGCCGGGCCTCAGTGCTCTCTAGCGTTGACTCCATCATGCCTGCTGGCTTGGATTATCAACAACCAGACGAGAACCCCTAGAAGAGGTGCTGAGCTCCCCAGCTAGGGATTCTGGTCTCCAAGTAGGAAAGTGTAAGTTCTCACCCATGGTGCTACTTTGCTACTGCTGCATAACAAAGCATCCCGAACTCGGAACCTTAAAGGACACCCACGTATTATTATCTCACAGTATTGCTGCATCAGGAGTCCAGGCATAGCACAGCTGCGTCTTCTCTGCCATACGTCCTTAGCAGACTGCAATTCAGCTGCTGGCTGGGACTGTGTCTCATCAGAGGCTCAAATAGGGAAATAATCACTTCAAATCCTCTCAGACTGTCAGCAGAATTCATCTTATTGTAGCTATAGGACTGGTGTCCCCTTTCATTGCCATCTGCGGGCCAGGGACCAGACTCTAGTCCTCAAGGCTTCCTGCAGTTCCTTTCCCCGTGACCCTTTTCAGAGGTCTTGCTCATCATATGACATCTTAATTCTTTAAACTCAGCGAGGGGAGTTTCTCTGCATCTTCTAGCAGTAATACAAATACACACACACACACACACACACAAGTCAATCCTTATTAGCCATGGGCTCCATATTTGTGCATTAGCCTAGTTGCTAAAGTTTATTTGTATCCCCAAAATCAATACCTGTGACACTTTCCCAGTCATTTGGGGACATGCACAGAATGCAAAAACAATTGAGTCGCCCAACATTTACATTCTCAGCTGAGACTGGGAAGGTGACACTCTGCGTTCTTGTTTCGGCTCTCACACAGAGATGGCCAGAGGGCTGGGCTGGAAAAGGGAAGCGCAGGGCAGTGTAAACAGCTCTGGCTCTGGGGCCAGGTGGGTGGGGTTTGAACCCCAATTCTGGCACCTGTTGGTGGGGTGCCTCAGGCCAATCACTCAAACGCTTCTGAACCTCGTTTCTTCTTTGTGTACAATAAAATAGAACATACCAGTATTCGCTGATTTTAAGATTTAAGATTATAATCTATGTGAGAGATACAGGTTGTACATCCCTAACCCAAAATCTGAAATTCAAAATGCTCCAAAATCTGAAGCTTATTGAGTGCCAACATGGTGCTCAGAGAAAATGCTCATTGGAGCATTTCAGGTTAGGGACGCTCAACTGGTAAGTATAATGCAAATATTCAAAAATCTCAAAAACAATCCAAAATTTGAAGCACTTTTAATCCACAGCATTTTAGATAAGGGATACCTCACCTGTATGTATTAATATATTGTTGCCATGAACACTGAATTAATGGATACTGAACCACTGCTACAAACCACACCGTCCTGACTGTGCACATGCCCTAGTGGGTAACTGGTCCACCAACTGCATGGCTCTGTGTCATATATCGGCACAGGTCATGAAGAGCCTTCCAGCTTCCCAGAGCCTGGCATGCTGCAGGTGGTATTTCTGCTTCACAGCTTACATCCCAGCCTCTTGAATTGCTCTAGTTTCTTTGGTTGCAGGCAATAGAAACTAAGTGTGGAAATCATCCAAAACAGAAAACTTATTTAAATGACACTGGGAAGCCCAGAAAACTTAAGGAAAATTTAAGAACCAGCTCAGAGGATCCAAGTCGTTGGAACTATTGGACAGCCTCTTCAGAGAGCTACAGTCGAGGTGAATAAGCTCATACTGTCACTCACCTGTGTGTCATTGTTCTCAAGATTTTACGCTGGCAGAAAGAATAGGATTGGCCTATGCTGGCTCACCTGCCCCCTTTCTTTGGGAATATGGGGCCACTTTACAATCTGTCTGAGACTGCCACCTGCTAGTAACAAGTGGCTCCCCAAACAAAATCAGGGTTTCATTGCCATAAGGGGAAATAAAAACCCGGCTTGCAAAAACAGCAGAAGTGTGCTATGTGCCCGAGAGGAAACCTCAGCCTAGGCAATGTCAGAGTCTGCACTCAATTCAGAAGAACATTGCTTCTTAGAGAAAGAGATGCCCTCCTAAAATCTGTGTCCTTTCTCTACCCATTCATTTGAAAACCACTCATTGAATGCCAGTCATGCATTAAACCTCCTGCTAAGATTTTGGGATTCAAAGAGAAGCAAAATCATGCCCTTGCCCTCACATCCCTCAAAATCTGATGGGAAAGGTTTGTTTGTTTGAACGCAAACTGGCAACAATCGAAGCGATAGTTACATTTATGGATTGCCTCCTTCGGGCCAGGCATTGTGTCAAGAGGGTTGCATGCATTATTTTATCCAATTCTCTCAACCGTTTGTGGCAGGTACTGACCACAGCATTTGGGGAGCTGTAAAGAGATTTGCCTGAGCCCCAAGAGACAGGTAGACAGTGCCCTAAATGCTCCTAAGGACATCACTGGCTTTGGAAGGTCTACACTGAGGGTTCCTTTCAGGAGAGGATTTCATCTGTAATACAGAAGAATTTCCTTGGCAATGACAATGCTGTGATAATAACATGCATTTGGGTGGCACTGATGTTTGACTATGTTCAATACATACCTTTTAATTGGTTAAATAGATGGGACCATTATGTAAAAACCAAGAATTCTTTTCAGAGGGCAAAAACCAACCAAGGTGTCTTCGCTGGGCTGACCTCACTGGCCTCTCAGACCATGCTCCTCCCTGACCACTGTCCAGCTTGCCATTAGCTGAACAAGCACACAAATTTCTTCTCCTCTGCAAAGCTCAAGCAATCGCTGTCCCCTCTGCCAGGAGCAGTCTCCGGCCAGCTCTCTGCACAGCTGCACATCTCATGCTTTAAGTTTCCACGTCGATTCTTCCAAGGGACCTTCCTCCACCATCCTGTCCTGTTGTTCCCTTGTCATCCAGGTGGTTACCATAATACGGAATTGATTTGTAAATCTGTTCCTTCGGTTTCTGTCTGTCTGTATTCCTCACTGAAATGGTTGGTCCAAGACAAAACAGATCTTCTCCGTATTGTTTTCTATTATACTTCCTGTTCCTAAACAGTTCCTAGGACATAATAAATAGATATATTTTTATATATATATCATATATAATATATATATTTTTTTGATGTAAGAATGAGTAGATGAATGAATGTGACCACAACACATAAATTCCACAAGAAATTATTGTCCCGATAGATCTCTGATCTTTGCAAAGAACAAAGAGAAATATTCTAAAGCCCCCAAAAGACTTTTCTGTTGTGTCAAACAAGACCTCTGGTTGAGCTCAGGGCAACAGTTCCTGTACACGAGATCATCTTTTTTATTTAGGATTCCACGGACACTTGAGCAGGCAACTCATCCTGTCTTCGCCTTTCCCCACCCTCATCCCAGTTTACCATTATCACAATCATAACTTCCATTTACCAACGCCCTCCTGTATACCAGGCACTGGATTACGCCCTGATTATATATCATCTAACTCTTTGTAACAACCCTTGTGTGGTGGACGTTACGACATCTGCGTTGTTCAAAGCTGCACTCACAACCACAAGTGATAGGGCTGAAATAAATGACCATTAATGAGCAGCCTAGTTAGCACCATTGGAATGGCCGCCCTCCCTAAAACGCCAGTTCTCTGGACGTGACCTTGAAGTCCAGTGTTGGACACTCACATGCCACGTGTGTGTTACATAACCAAGCCTCCCAGACCTTAGATCACTGATTCAAAGTTGGGTACTTGATCAGCGATGTCCAAATAAAATCCTGCCTCAGGGTTACCAAGAGATGGGGGTCCATGTTTGGCAGGTGGAGCCAGGAGATTTGAGTCTCTGGAGTCAGTGACCACATGCCTCACAACCGGTCTGTGTGAGGAGAGATTGAAACCTAACACTCAGAGAAGCAGAAACAAGAGACAGAA
The DNA here is from genome assembly GCA_963575035.1 of Avahi laniger. Lineage (NCBI taxonomy): Eukaryota > Metazoa > Chordata > Mammalia > Primates > Indriidae > Avahi > Avahi laniger. Next base: position 45,275 of record CAUYSK010121233.1, on the reverse strand, counting down.
AAAGCAGGTCTTGGCAAAGGTCAACACCCCAGTTCTAGTTTTCTCTGAGACCGATATGTTCCACTCCGCTTTCTCAGGTTACCTGGAATGTCCTAACATTTCTCCAATAAAATCTCCTTTTTGCCTGAGTTATCTTTAATTCAGTCTTTGCCATTTTGTAACCCAAAATGTCTCATTAATTACATGTGAGACACTGGGTAGGTAATAAATTTCTCTTTACCGTAACCCAGTTCAGGCTATTAACCATGCGGTTCATGCTGGGGCCAGCCCAACTGTAGTATCTCAGAGCTGGAGAGGAAAGGGTATCCTTGGGAATTTGAGATATGCAAGAATCACCTCCCTGTAGTCGCACGCACAGGAAATACATGTTTCAAGAGGCCAAAACGTACTCGAGAATTCTTCCAGGCAAAGCGAGGGCAACCAGCTTTGCACCAGACATAAATTATCCCTAGCTATGGAAAACGAGTAGCCTTTAAGTCAAAGTGGCCCTTGCTGATATGAAATTCTTGTTGCAATTCAGAAAGCTCTTTTTTCTTAAGTATTCCTTTCTGACAAACAAAATAAATTGCCATGCCAAACACATATAAAGATTGCAAAGATGCACCTCTATTAAATTCTACTTAGCCGCAAAGCGACTCAGGTGTTATCTAAATTTAGCCTTATGAGCTCCTTTTCTTCCATACCTAAACACCATTTCTTGCAGCTTTTGCTTAGTCTTACAGGAATTTAATAAATTGAAAAATGTTTCATGATGCATTAAGATTAGGTCAGCTGGAGAGCTTGACCTGGTTGGATCAAATTTTGTATTTTTGTAATGATTTCTCAAAGTGTATGTGTGTGTGTGTGTGTGTGTGTGTGTGTGTGTGTGTATACACATACACATATTTTACTAAATCTTGGACCTTTGCAGAGAAAGAGAAGATGACATACTGTGAGTCAGGTAAAAAAACAAAAGCAGTATACATCGTGTCCCATTCCTTAATGGCGCAGTCATAATTTTTTTAATATCAAATGTGCACTCACCATCGAGACCATCGACACCCAATACTTGGGCTCTAGCAGCAGAGCCATGAGCGGAGATTCAGATGTCCAACTCTACCAGTTTTCCTGAGATTGAACAGGTTCCCAGATGGGGGGTTTTCAGTCCTAAAACTGGGACGATACCAGGCAAACTGGAACTGTTGGTAGGGAATGCTGATTTGACAGTGACACTACAAGGACTTTCCATAATGCAGCTTTTGGAGAAGACAGAGTCTTAGTCTGAAACTTGAGGATAATGTTGATGTTGGTTCCACTCATGTAATCTGTGTAGTGGTGCCAAAGCATCCGAACAGAGCTTTCAAATGGGCCCTTTATCTCATCTGCCTCATTGATGACCTTATCAGTCCCAAGAGGGAATCAGTATCCTTTTTTACAGATGAGGCAAAGAAGTTTAATGACTAGACCAAGGTCGACTAGTCAGTAATTGGTGAGCAGGGGGCAGTTGGCAGGCTATTCTAGACACCTTTCCCTCTCTAAATCCACCATACTGGACCAGCGCACCGTGAAGGCACCACGTTCTCTAGTCTTGGGCTTTTGCACAAGCTGTTCCACCTCTGTTAAGCACACATCACACTAATTCATTCATATTCATTCTCTCTCTCTGTCTTTGTGTGTGTGTGTGTGCGTGTCTCTCTCTCTCTCTCTCTCCCCCACCCCCCGACTACACTGGGAGCACTTTGAGAGTAAGAGTCTTTCATTGCACCACTTTTCCTAAGGAACTGGCTCAAGGACTGCCAAATTGCCAGTAGGTAGTTAATAATTATTAATTGCATTAATATAGGAATCAAAATCTAACTCCAAAGCTAAAACATTCTAGTAAGTAAGTTTTGAAATACTTACTTGATACCCAAGTGTCAAATAAAGTAGGATGTCACTAGTTCCAAAGGCAAAGAAAGGATGGAAAAAAATACTGGGATGGGTTGTTTCCCAGGAAGCCTCTTCCGTTCCCAGTGCAAGGTGTCTCTCTGGTTCCCATGACACCAGTGAAAACCGCAAAGGCGGCAGCCAGTCCCACCCTGTCCCGCAGTCTGAAATCCAACACTGACTTCGCTGCCCCTAATTTGCATGCTCGTGACTGAAGGCACAATCACTTCTTGCCTACACCAAATGCTGAGTGAGTGCCAGGTGCAAAAAAATGATACTGGTTGGAGTTTCTGAAATTAAGATTTAAGATCTGTGTGTCATCCCATGAGAAGGAACAAGGCTCTGATTTTCTATTCTTGGCCAAATTTGGGGAGTCAGGTATCCACCCTGCGGAGACTGTGAAGCAGTGGGAGCAGGAGAGGCACACAGAGAAGCCCAGAGTGTTTACTCAACAGCAACGGGGATCTGACTTTCCGTGGACACATGTTCCCCTCATTATCACACTGAAAGCAATGAATCTTCTTACGGTGATGTGCCAAGTAGTTGAAATGGAGTGAGTGCTTTTGTCAAAGCTATATATAGAAAAAAATCAACTCCTATGGGCTCTAGGGAAGGCAGCAGGTCAAATACAAAGACCAGATTCCTTGTTGAATAATCAGAAGTCAAGAAAGGAGAACCAAGGTTGACAGAAATCCCTCAACGGTCAACTGAATAGACAAAGCTGGGGTCTCCTCCTGGAGATGTGGGAGACAGATACGGTCACTGCAGATCTAGGTTTGACTCTGACTATGTTCCACTTGTTTCCGGGAAATCTCCCTGTTATTCCCAAAAATAATGGAGAAAACGTTCATATCCCTACCACCCCCAAATACAAATGCATGCATATATATATTCATAATTATTTCTAGTCTTTAAACAAAGAAAGCGTTACAGATCTTGCTAAACATCCTCCCTAACCCCACGGTGCCCAGTTCCACAGCCCCCTTCCCCAGGCAGCCGCTGTCAGGAACTCAGTGTGTGTCCTTCTGCTGAGAGGTTTCCACGTCCAGTGAATCAAAAATTCACATATGGAACAAACTGTGCAGACCATGCTGCCTCTTGCTTTCTCCACTCCACATTGTTTTTGAGCCTGTCCTTAGCAGTAGAAGGAACCCAAGTGCAGTATCACGTTAAAAAGACACTTTTTTGTAGCCCTTCTAACTGATACATAGTCACACAACACTGAAATACGCCACATTCCCCTGCCTCCTTCCACCACTGATGGGCATTCAGCTTATTTACAAATGTCTGGCCTGACAAAGTTTGCTGTAATAAACATCCTTGTACACAGATCTTTGTGCACGTGGAAAATATTTTGTCCAAGGCACATAATTAAAGGTGGAATCCCCATGTGCTAGGAATACACTTCTTCAAATTTGTTAGATTCTGCCAATTTTTTCTTCAAAGAGGGCACGTCAATCTGCAATACCATCAGTCCTTGAGGAAGACGCAATCTTCCCCGCACCTCCAGAGATATGTTTTACACATACAGGATGAGATGGTTTCTGTTTGGGTCAAGAGCTCACCTTTTCACATACAAAAAAGGAATAGATGAACTTGTGTGGGAAAAAAAAAACCTACAAAGTTCAACATGATTTTCTTTAATCATCACTTGCACCATTTTAAAAGCTAATAATGCATCTGTATTCTCCCACCTTGTGATAACTTAATGAATTAGCCACTTGGCCATCAGAAAAGAACCCCTTTTGGGATAATATGTCAAAATCAAGTAAGGCACTCAAGCTCATATTGGGCTGATGGATTTAAGGGAAGACCTTAGGCAATAATAATGCTGTTTGGAAGATGAATCTACTCATAAGAGACCCTCCATGACAAATGACTTACTTGGAGGCTATTTATGAGGTCCAGGTGGGAGAGGTCTAAACTTAATTAAAGTCTGAAAACATAATAGAACCAAAGGCAGTGCATCAATTTCTGGGTGTCCCATCAAAAAGCTAATAATGTCCTTAACAGGTCTGCTTCTTGGAGCCATAATATACAGCTATCCGACTTACACAGTTCAACTGGCGCTCATCTTGCTGAGGCCAATTCCACCCCTTCTTCTTTTCCCCTTTATGTCTGCTTATGAGACCAATTAATCTCAGCTGGGGAGAGAATCACCACTGCTTCCATCACATGCACTTTGCACTGGGCCCTAATAAAACAGAGCGTAAGGCCGGCTGCCCACTCCCATTCCTTAGTGGCTGGGTCCTCGGTGTCTGGGAAATCACACAAACTGTGCCCCCACACGCTGGGTCTCCCTGATGCCCACTACTCTAGAGCAGCATCATATAAAAATATGTTAAAGACCCATTGAAATCACAACCCAGGGAACCAGATACTCCCGAGCAACCTGAAAATATAAATAACTATAAACAGCTCGGGACAGAGCCCTGCTATACCAGCCAAGCATTCATTTCGAAACACTTCATTACAGCGGGAAGTGATATATTTGAAATATAATTTGACAGTTTCAATGGCTCCCCGCTGAGAGAGAAGCTGATGAAAAGGCTGAATCACTCCCAACTACGTGTCCCATTTAAAACACGTCCAGAAGTCACTTCATTAAGCCGTGGGGTCATTTTTATAAATGGGTGTCCTTCCTTGGAAGAAATGTATGTGTTCGTGTGAGGCTAATCCTAGAATGAACACACACATGCACACACACAACAGTCAGTGGATACAAAAGACAGCAGAGTTGTTTCCATGTGGGAGGTAACAGACCACTGTGGGGTCATCCATCTGTCCCAACTAGGTCAAGTCTGGTGAGGCAGAGAGATGCACCCCATGACCTTTGAACTCCACAGCTAATCAAAAGCAGCAATTCTCACCCAAAGATGCTTTATGAGATGTCAACGCCCAAGCTCCACCCCGGAGCAACTAAGTCAGAATCTCGGGGGTGAGATTAATATCTGCATTAATATTTTTCAAAAACTCCCCAAGTCCCTCAACTTTGCACCCAAGGTTCAAAGACTTGGCCAAAGAATCTGAGAATTCTGTATTCTCTAGACTACAGCAAAACCACAGCACTTTCCACGCTTTGTCGCAGTAAACCCTCATGGCAGCGCTAAGGGGAGAACGCTCTCATTATTCCTGTTTGATCAAGGAATGAGCAGAGGCTCAGAGCGTTTAAATAATTGTCCTGCAGCCACAATGCAGGCAAGAGGCAGAGCCAGGACTCACAGCAGCCCCTGTGTGTGTCCCCAGCTGTTCCCCCACAGCCAGTCTTTGAAATTTTCAGCTCTCACTTTTCAAGAAAGGGCAGCGACACTTTCCATATATCAGACTGTCGGTCCTGGTGAGGAAAATTCAAGGACCTCTCAAACTCTTCCATCCACTCAACGTGTGGCTGCCAAGGATGAGGAATGCAGTGTTGTTAGACTCAGACAACCCTGGGTAAAACCTGAGCTTTTTCTGTTCTCAGCTATGAGACTTTGAGCCAACCACTTATCTATTATAAAACTCAGTTGCATGATCTATAAAATGGGGCTAATACCCACCTGTCAGGGTTAGGAGGATTCAAAGTAATTGCACTGACGAAAGCCCCTGGCACAAGTCAGGGATCAGCAAACGGTCGTCTCTTCTACTGCAAGTGGTATTTGGCACATAAACCTAGACTGCGATTGTCAGATTTCATCCTTCTTATCTCTATAAAGATAAGACTAAGATAAGACTCTGATAAATTATAGTCTCCTTTCCAAAGTGCTTCTCCATCGATTATCTCATTTTAACCAGTTTATATTAAATACTAGTTGCCACAGCTGTGTGACGGTTTTTTTCTTAGACTCCTCCACCCCAAAGGGGATCAATGGCATCCCCGCAAAGGCAGGGCTTTTAATGGATGCAAATTTTCAAGGCATAATGCATTTATTAATCTCTCATTGGAGCAAACTATAACAAAGCCAGCAGAAGCAATCATTAATTTACATTAATCGCTTTCAGTGTCATTTACCCCAGTGCCTGACATGAAACAGCAATCTGAAACCCAACTATGCTTCTGTCCTACATGAGTGAATGTCTCACAGCCCTAGAGACCCAGAAGTTGCAGAGTATTAGATATCAGCCCTCATGCATTTCAACAAGGGGAAGACGTATTAATGCATCCCAATGCCCACAGAAAAATATTCCAACTCCTTACCGTAATCTTCAAGTTCTACCCCTCCAAACTCATCTCAGACCACTCACACTCACTCTTCTTCAGCCAGATTAGCCTTGAGATATGCATATCAGACACCTGCAGCTTATTTCCACCTCGGGGCCTTTGCACATGCTGTTAACAATGTCTGAAACATGAGCCACCCCATTATTTGTATGACTGGGTCATTTTTGTCCTACAGATCTGAGATCAAATCTTACCTTGCCAGAGAGGTTCTTTTATGACTATCTTTTCTAAGAGATCCTCCTTAGAAACTCATCACTTTATCCCATTTATTTCCTTCACAGCACTTACAATATCTCAAATGTATCTTGTTTATAGTTGTTAATTTCATAGTCTAATCTCCTACACACACACACACACACACACACACACACACACACACCCTCCTTTGTCCTTAGCCAGTCTCATGAAGTCCTTTTTCTTTTCTGAAGTCTTTGTTGATACAATTCTCTCCATTAAATCAATTGAGTTCTTACTCTAACTTCAGTTTTTGTCTCTCATTCAACAAACATGTACGGGACATAGTTCCTTATCCCTCCTCTTCTTAAAACAACACATGATTTCTTGGCAAAAGTAAGAGCTAGCATAGGTCACACACAGATGAAACACTGGGTTCAGGACTAGACACACTTCTGTCCTTATGAAATGTACTTTCATGTATCCTCACAACACCTCCCTCACGGTAAGCACGACAGAGAGATTCAGAGATTCGGAGGGGGAAGTACCCTGCCTTATGTCACACAGAGGCTGTATGGCAGAGTCCAATTTCAAGTCTGGGTTGCACTGCTGCCCAAGCCCATTATCTTAACCACCACGCTAGGAAGTTCCTTACCAGGTGTTAATTGGTAGAGGACGTCATGAAAGAGAGTTGAGGGCCTGTTATACTATTTGGGATGTACCAGCATGACTTCGGCATGTTGTCTAGTGCCCATGTGAGAAGGAATATGAGGCCCAGACTAGCAGGCAACTCCAGCTGTATCAGATGGAGATGTGCACTTGTAGAAAGCATCATGGTCCCTTCAACAGCCCTGGCCTTTCCAGGGTGCTCCACCTGGCTCCTGTGTACCAACGAGCTCAGCAGCTATGTATTGCAACAAAGCACAAATGGAGTAAGCAATTGAGATGCAGGTTTCATAAAAGTGATTAACTGCTAAATTCCAGTTAAGCTTACAGTTCGATCATCCCATTTTTGCATCTCAGCCTTCCATCCAATTCTGCATTCAAATAGCCCCAATCACTGAGGCAGCTACATCCTCCGAATTATCATTAATTAAGCCATCACGCTTTCCCAGGAATCTGTCCACCCTTCCTCACGAGCTGGGTTTGTAGATAAGGGTGGGAAGGGTGAGCTTTGAGAAGCAGATAAAAAAGTTCAGCCAAAGTGGATTTTAACGACCACTACCCTGCACACACTGCCACTGCCTTCCTCTGAGAACGCGAAGGTAGGCAAAATCCATGTACCCTGTGGAAGCACAGGAGGAGGAGCAGAGACCTCAGCTGGGTTCTCCCTTGCCTGTGGTGGCCAACAGGTTCCTGGGGAGCGATTCGCACACCTGGAAGGAAGCGATAATTCGCCAGATAACCATCCGGCACCATGGACAGGGCTCACCGTTTGAGCTTGGGAGAGTTAAGTTTCGACTTAAACAGCCCAAGAGATAATCGTGAATCCCTCGCCCCATGCCCTAGATCTGCTGACTTCCTGCACTGATCAGGGATCTTGGTTACAATCAAAAGAAACTGGCAGGAATTTACTTAACCAGAAAAGGAGTTCTTACCAAGGATACTCTGTTCACCAACTCGTTATGGAAACTAAAAATAAATAAGACCAGCCACTAACCCAGGTGACATCACAGACTTAGATGACACCGCCCTCTTGAGAGGACACTGACTGGCTGGTGCTGCTGTAAGAACAATTTATAAACTCTCCCTGCACCTGTGGACGACTCGCTCCAGAGCCAGTATCCCGGGGGAAGCAGCCAGTTAGCCCACATTCACGCACCCACACCACGCTTCTGGGAGTGGAGAGAGCATCCGGTGTTTCTAGCTTCCTGACTTTTATCAACACCAGTGCCAGAGTGACTCCCTAAACACAGGAAGGGGGTTCAGACACTGAGCAGACAACACACAGACACACGGACTCCACCAGGGGTGCCCTCAAGTCACTCATTTCAGCCAACAGTTCTTAGGAGAAAGACAAAGCTCCTCGGTGACCCTGGTCCTAAAGGCCTCCTGCCTCCCCCCACGTTGTCTCTCACTGGCTCCCCTCAGATCCATAATCCATCTCCACAAGTCTGTTCCGCACCCCTCCAGAACACAGGGTTTTCTTCACCACCGAGCCTTTGCCCGGGCAGTTCCTCCACGTGGCCCGCTCTCCTCCTAGCTGACTGCCACGCGCCCTCTGAACTCAGACGTGTGTTTCTGACAAGGTGGAGAGACACTGCTACAAGCTCTAACAGCACTGCGTGTTTATTCCATGAGCACAGGGAATGTGCCTGGGTGGTTGGCTGTTGTATCCTAAGAAGCAAAGACAGTGTATCATTCACAGATGTTGAACATGGATTTGTTCCATGAATTTCTCTCAACCCTGACTTCAGATAAAGATAACACGGAAGAGGCAGGTGAGTGGTGGGTAAAGTCTATGTATCACTCCTAAGCACATTTATCCATATGTCCTCATTACCTTGGACTCAGTGAGCTGACGTGTCATTGTAAGCACGAACCTTTGGAAAGTCAGTTTTTCCCTAAGAATTCCTTGGCTGTCTCTTACTAGCCTTTATTGCTCAAAACGCAAAACTCTGCTTCACCAAAACACAGATGTTTTGTGGGTTTCACACTGGAACCCTGGCTTCTCATAGGAGACATATTCTGTGCATGACTATCCTCTCTGCGGTGACACTCCTTCGACAGCCGAGAGGGAGCTGGCACCGCTGGTCTTTCAGGAAGACAGAGCAGCATATCGGACTGCTTGTGTATGCAAGAGAAGCGAGCACCATGGCCAGAACGAGAGACCTGTGTTCAGCTTCTGGGTCTTCCCCTTCTAGGCACCTGACCTTGCCCTCGATCATGACTGAGCTGGAATTTCCCACCAGTCTGGCAGGATGAGGAACTGGAGGTAAGTTTAATTTGATTTTTTAAAAGACAAATAAAAAAAGAGATATTTTGTACCTGTTTTGGACAGAGATTCATGCTTGCTACTTCAGTTTTGTTTATCAATGTAAAAATTTAAAGATAATAATCACACACATTTCTTTTACTACGTGACCAGGTACCATTCTAAGCACCTTCCACACACAATTGCATTCAGTTCTCACCACAAACTCTGTGAGTTGGTATTATTGATATCCGCATTTTGTGCACAGGGAAACTGAATGTCAGAGAGGTTGAGTGACTTGCTCAAGGTCACATGGCTAGTGAGAAAGATTTGGGATTCAGAATCTGCTCTCTCAGTGACTTTCCAGATTATATGTGAGATACATCAGGTACACAACTGTTTAATAAATGTTATTTTAATAAATGATGGTTGGATGAATAGATGGATGGGTGGACCGGTGGATAGAGGAACAGGTAGGTAGAAAGGTGTGATGTCATTCTGCTTAAATGATCCCCACCACGGCATAATTATAGACAAGGCTTAGCCCACGGAGCCTTCATGACACAGAAAATGATGTTCCCCAAAACAAGAGTTTCTTTCCCCAAACCACATCCAGCAGGGGGAGCTCTGTGCTCCTTCTTTATCTCCAAAGCAATGTCTTCAGCCTCCAGGAACTGCTGGAGGGGGGCAAAGAGGGGACAGGGCATCTCCACGCGCCCTCCGCAAGGAGGCAGGATGCCCAGAACAGACGCCATCAATCATCGATCCCTCCCTGACAGATGGGCTGCAGCGCAGCCCTGGAAATCCCGTGGCTGGCCCCGCAGCCACGCAGGCTTGTGAGGGGACTCGCGTGCGCCATCCAAGAAGGCTCAGTGTTGAGACTCGATTGCCGTGTTTAAACATAAACAGCTCGTTTGCCCCATGCCTTGTTTCTATGTCTCCATTATGTGGCAAAGTTGGGTCCAATTGAGAGAGAGACAGCTGTGTTTGGGGAGCGATTGTCTTCTTCCCATAGGGCACGTGAGCTGAGTTCTCTATTGTTCACATCTGTGGCCGCCTGGCTGAAAACCCAGAGATGCTTCTCTCTCTCCTAGCACCAACGCATTAGTCCAAAGTCTACAAATGATTCCACAGTAATGGCCTCTCACAAACAGGAGAGCCTCCTGGGCGGGTTCATCCCCTCTTCTCCTCCCTCGGGACCCAAAGACAGGCTATTTTTAAACACCTGCCATGTGCCACAGCTCAGCGCACATTCTGTGACTCACAGGGATGGGAAATGCCTTAACCCAAAGTTACGGATGGTGTAAGTCACCAAACAGGATTTGAATGTAAACCTTTCCCCAAAGTCCATGCTTTTGCCACATTTAACGCTCTGTGCATACTATGAGATGCTTGCAGTCCTAAGCAAACAGAATCTGAACCCCACCAGAAAGCCCTCTTCCCACCTTTGGCTTCTAAGTTCCTTTGTCTTTTGATATGTGGTGGGAAAGCCCCAGGAAGAGCTAGAATCTGGTGGCAGATGGATGGATTCTGGAGTCAAGCACACGTGAGGTTGAATCCTGGGTCCGTCACGTTCAGAGTGTACCCGGGTGTGGTACCCCACATCAGTAAACTTCAGTTCCCCTACTTGCAAAACAGACATAAATATTTTCCCCATTGTAGAGGCAAGAGGGAATTACATGAGAAAAGAGAAAGTCATATTCATCTTTCAGGTCTTAGCACGAATATCAGTTACTCAGAAACACCTTCTCTGAACCCTAAATCAGGTTAAATCCAGTTGCTTTTAAAGATTTTCACAATAGCCTATGCTCCTCCTGGTATAACACTTATTACACTCGTAATTCCTTCTTAACTCTATGCCTCCCTTCTAGACTCTAAGAGCTATGGTGACAGGGGAATATCTGTTTTTTCTTCTGCTGTGTATCCACAGGGCTAGATGGAGGACAAAGAACCAAGAAATGATTACTGAACTGCCAGGGATGGTGTTTATAAAGCAACTAGCCCAGCCCCTGGCACACAAAAAAGCGTTAGTCCTTTCTCCTCTTCCCCCACATGCACCGAGACCCACGGGGCTCTCTCAGCCCCCCTTTCCCCTCTGTAACCAGCCTCAGTGGACAAGAGGAGCAAAAGCTGTAGGCTGAAGCAGATAACGCCGAGAAAAGGCTAACCTGGGAAGCGCTGACAAGTCTTAGGAGATACCAAGAAAAGCCACAAGCCCTAGAATGCGGCCAGGAATTGCGGTGACACACGTAGTGATGTTTATACATATTTATGAGGTGGAAGGGCCAGGGTGTGGAGACGGAGGGTTGGCAGGTTGGCGCAATAAGGAGCTGCAGAGGGAGAAAAGAAACGCAAGCTAAAGATGGGAAAAAATGCAGCCGTGGCCTCCACCTGAAGGTAGACACGAACGTCACTGAGTTGGGACAGCTGCCTCACACGGAGCCCCTCCCACGTGATGGAACCACCGGTTCTGGCCTCACCAACACTGATGCCCATGTTTGGATGCCAAGCAGGGGCCTCGTTTGGGCCTGGACATGAAAATTAACCATGAGCTGACCTGCTGGGAGCCAGGGAGAGGGACACTCGAGGTGGCAGTGCTGGATGGAGCCTGAGGACGCGTTTACTCCGGGAGATGACAACCTCATGCACCTTCTTTACTGACTTGTGACCTTGACGTTGACCCTGTCGACCTTAGAACCGTTCTCTGCCTGGCTTCCAAGTGCCAAGCACATGCTTCCTCCTGACCCTGGAACGTGAGCCGTTTCTTATCGACTGGCTCTGTCCTTGCCCCTTCTCTGTGACTCCTACTTGAATAATGAGCTCTAAATATATTTTCTTGTTCTAAACCATTTTTCTTTTCTAATGCTAAATTATAAGGCTTGTGTGTGTCAGCAGGAAAACGTGCCCTGCTTTTCCAAAGGATGCAGAGATGCTGCTAGATTCTTCCAAACCGCTGGGAGGGGGCGGGGGCGTTTCCACCGACTTTCCAGCCCCGGAGCGGAGGCTCGTCCGCGGCCAAGCACATTTCTCAGCAATTACTGGCCCAACCCCAAGCTCCCCAATTATTTCTGAAAAAGTTCAAGATGAAGAAGGAACTGCTATTAATTATTAAAAATGAAAACCCAGAGATACACACACATAGGGCAAAAGATCTCCGATCATACCTCTTATTTCTCCGGTCTAGCCAGGAACATCAGATACCGCTGAATTTAGCTGGGCTGCCTATAAGTCACAAATTACAGGCAAACCAACAACAGCTAAAGGTTTTTATTCTGTTTTTTTCCTCTTGACATCATTATCTCCAGCTAATGGAGGTGGTGGTTATAAAAGAAAAAAAAATCAGAGCTAGATGATTCTGCATCTTCCTCCACTGTGCTCCTTCCTAGAAAATATGATTTATTCTTTGAGCCACGTATTGCCGAGTGAAATAGCAGCCTGAGAGGGAGCACGGCAGGCTTACGCTCACTCTCTCCTACAAGTTGGGTCCTTGCTGAGGTCTGGAGAGGAGCGCTTGTCCTTTGAGAATGAGATGCACCCAAAGCCAGCTGCAAAAGGTTCAGCAGGACAGACGTGGAGAATCGCACGTGCGAACGCCCTGGGGTGGAAGGCACTGCATGTCCAGAAGCATCAGAAAGCACCAGACATCCCCAGGCACAGGTCAGCAGCCCTCCTGATACACAGCACCCGGATACCCCTGGGCAAGTTTCTGCATCTCCCTGTAACTGACTTTGCGCATCAGGCGGGTGGGCATCTGCCCAGCAGCTCTCAGGGCTGTTCCAAAGCCCAGATAAGGTAACATAAGGAACGAGAGCACCAACCATGGACTCCTTATACCCCTGCGATTCTACCTGGCACCGTCCCTGCCTTGAGGCTGATCTGATGCCTCCAAAACAAACCAGGAAACGTAAACCTCTACCTAGCAACCCGAGCAAGTCCAAGAAAGTAGCACCCCTTCTATTCCGAGGCCCCAAGATGCAAATCTCTCTATCCTTCTAACCAGGTTACTTGAGGAACATGGGACAGGTTTTTATTATTCATCACTTTGGAATGAAATGGATTATAGGTGTGCCTTTACCTGGAAAAAGCTTGGCTCTGATTTAAATCTAAATATTCTGCCAGGCTGATGGGTGGTATCCATCACGCACCCACCCCCGCCGCCCTGCCTTGCTCATATTCCAACTTGTGTGAAGACATCATTTGAATCGTCATTTTAAATTACAAAAAGACAAGGGGCCTTATAGTCACTGGATGGTCGCCTCTCTCTGGGCAGCCCTGAATTGGCAAAAGCATCGAGTCCTAAAAATAACAGGGCGAGAGAGGCGCCCCTTTCAGAAGGGTTTGCATTAGCACTTTGATCACCTGCCCATCAAACTGTGGGTTTCTGTATAGGAAACGAAGAACAGCTTGTCTCCACAGTCTATTATAATTACCACTAAATGCTCCAGAAACTTGGCAGTTTTGAATTTCATAACACCCATGACTGACATTCCTAATTAATACTATTGTTTTTCTCCTCTGGCTGAATTTCCTGAATGCCAACATGCGTCGCATACACTAAAAACAGACATTAAAGAAAATAACATCAGTGTTAATCTCCAGCACAAATATATCAAATGCCTCAGTGAAAGTGTATAGAAAAGAACCGGATTCCTATAAATAATGGAGCATCCCTCTCTGATCATCTTTATCCTTCTACACTAATAAGATGATCACGTTTCTCCCCCCGAATCCTTGAGCTCAGACTTCAGAACAGTGTTGGGTGGAGTGCACTCCCAGCTCTTTTCTTCTCGCACTCTGCTTTTAAGTTGCAGATTACAACTTTCAAAGAAAACCTTCTAGCTTAAGTTAGAAACAGCATCCACTGTGCACTCCGTAAGTAGGGAATCCACAGCAGAGAGCAAGATGGCCTAATTCGTGCTTCCTGATGGATGCTTCTCTGATATATGTGGGGGGCTAAGAGCGCCCAACATTTGCTGATGTCCTCGTTTACTTTGCTGGGTGGTTTCAACAGGGATTTCCGTGTAGGGGATCTAAGCCTGAATCTCGCCTCTGCCACCTAGCACCTGGGCCATTTGTTCCTTGGGCTCTCTGAGCCTCAGTGGTCTCATCTATAAAGTGAAGCTTATCAACACACTACATTATAGGGCTGCTGTGGGAATGTGGTGAAAAAGCAGTGTACTTAGCATAGATGCTAGCACATGGTAAGGACTAATTAAATTTAGTTATTAGGTTTATCTTTTCCTTTTATTTCAAAATATTAAGGGGATACAAATCTTTTTGTTACATGGATACCTTGTAAAAGGCTTAGGTTGGGGCTTTTAGCATGCCCATCACCGGAATAGTGTTCACTGTACCCGACAGATAAGTCTTTAACCCCTCACCACCCTCCCTGGAACTGGAGACCAAATTATGCTAAATGAACTATCTCGGGAATAGATTCACTGTTAATACACATCCAAGTTTGTTGACAGGTCTAAGAAAAGTTCCAGGCACATACGAGGAACTCAATAAAATCATACAGTTGAACAAGGAAGAAAGACAATCCTATAAGATACCAGGAGTTTAATTTGTATTTGAGTCAAAAATAAAGGAATATATGTGAGTCTAAATTAATAATCTAGAAAGTGACAGTTGTCTCTTTTACAGATGCCCAGGACCTCAGGCAGTATCAAAAAGCAGAAGCTTGAAGATGAAAATTAGGTCTTGTGGCTTGAGAGGCACATGCCTCCGTTCCAGCATCTTCCGTACCTTGTCCGTGCACGCCGGTGTAGCTGGTGTTGTTTCGGTCTTGATGGAGCCTGCGGACGTGGGCTTTAGGATGATTCCGCCCACTCAGCATTCCTACCTTGCTCCACTCTCTTTTTCTTTCTAATTCAGAATGGAATGATATTTATTTTTATTGTGGTAAAATATGCACAACATAAAATTTATGATTAATGACAATTAATACACTCATAACATTAAGCAACCATCATTGCTACCTGGCTCCAGAATATTTCCATTGCCCCAAAAGGAAACCTCATACCCACTAAGCAGCCACGTCCCAAGGCCCCCAACCCTAGCAACCACTAATCTGCTTTCTGTCCCTACAAATTTACATTTGCTCTGGACATCTCACATAAATAGAACCACATGTGTCCTTCTGCATTCGGCTTCCTTCACTCAGCATAACGTGCTCAAGGTTCATGCATGTTGCAGCCTGTGTCCGGGCTCCGTTCCTTCCTACGGCTGAGTAATATTGCACTGCATGGACAGACCCATCTGTTTAGTCAGCCTCCACTGATGGCCCGGGGGGCTGCTTCCACCCTTTGGATGCTGTGGATAACGTCGCTGCGAACATTCACGTGCAAGTCTTTGCACGGACATACACACCTAGGAAAAGCATCACCGGCTCACATGGCAATCATTTCACTTCTGCTAGTTTTGATGCCCTGATTTCTACTCAGGAATCATCCCTTCATTGTGCTCTTTCCTTGTGGTTTGACCTCAAAATGTCACTCCTCACCCTCTCCCCCAAGACCAGTTTAGGGCAGGGCACCTGACCCGGCTTAGCCCAGCGAGCCTAATCGTGGGCCTTCTGCAGGGACCTGGCTCCCTCTTGCTGCTGGTGAGCTGAGATGGAAAAACACAACCCAGAGCTGATGGCGGCCATGCCCCCACCAAGAGGAGAGAGCAAAACAGTGATGACTTGTGCTGAAAGTAGGTGGAGGAACAGGCCTCTTATCAATCTCAGCTGAAATCCGAGGACTCTGAGCAACCTTTGGTAAAACAAGCCGATCTCCAGGAAGTCCTGCTTGCCGGCTTTGCCCGTTTCTTCCACGTGCATTTCCCAAGGAGACAGGGTGGAACCACAGGGCAGTCCCGGGCCTGGGAGGTGTCTCACACTCGCAGACTGAGCGGCGGTGAAGTCAAGTCCGGTCCTCCCAGGGCTCAGATGAAAATCCTGAGTTAACTAACAAAAATCACTTCTCCACCACCTCGACGTTTTCAAATAACAACTTCAGGTTGGTTCTTTGAGCAAGAGACATAGAGATTCATCTCCCATCCAGAGAAAAAGGGGAGATGTGGATTAGAGCTTACCCTGCAGGTTCGGGCCACGTCACCTCCTCCTCTACCTAAAGTAGACACGGCCACCCGCCCCGCCCCCAGGCCACCCCCGTCACAGCACCTGCTCCCTTCTTTTGTGGAATTCATCACCGTCTGCAAGTACCTTGTTTGCTCACGTGTGTAACTGACACGTTGTCTGTCTGTCCCGGCGGGAACGCAGGCTCCCAGGGGATGGGTCTGGTCTGCCGTCTTTGGTGCTCTCGCCCTAGAGTGTAGGATGAGGCCTGGAAGATCCGTGGACTAACATGAATTTAATGAAGAGAGTGATGCACCTAGTTGTGGGAACGAAAAGAGCGTGCAGTCTTACCAACGACTGCTTAACTGTTTCCTGTGCCACGGAATTCAAGGACCTTCACTGTGTTTCGTGAGCACCGACACGGAAGAAAGCAAAAGGGGATGGAAACGGGAGAGCGAGACTGCACTCGGGCATCTACTGCACGCGCCCCGGCGAGGACGGCCCTCCCTGCCTCCCCAGCTGCCCTCGCGCCCACCTTGGATATGCCCATCCGGCTCGGAAAGGCCCCGTCCAATCAGACCTGGCCCCGGCAAGCCCCCTGGGAGCGTCCCTGCCCTGCCGTCAGGCGCGTGGAGAAGCCGACACGTCCGAAGGATTTCCCTGCGCAGCCCGACGGCCTGGCCCTGATTACCCCACTCACCCCCTGACACCCTCAGCTCCGCTTTCTCCCAACACGCTCGTGCCAACGACAGCTCTCCGCAGATGCCTCTGAGAAGCCGGGGCCCACTGACAAGAGCCCCACACCCGTGGGCTCCGAGGGCACGGTGATTACTTGTCTAAAACTACTTTAATTGGCTACAGAATGGGCTTTCTCAACCTCAACACTCTTGGCACTTGGGGCCAGATCATTCTCTGTTGCAGGCAGCTGTCCCTGCTCTCTACCCACTATGCCAGTAGCAATCGCCCACCCCACCCAGTTGCGGCAACCAAAAATATCTCCAGACATCGCCAATTGTCCTCTGGGGAGTAAAATTGCTCCCCCAGCCATTAAAAATAATTGCTGTAGATAACAGATAGCATTTATTGAGCATGTACTATGTGCTGGCACTATCCCAGCCACGTGGTATATAATTTTTATTTAATCCTTCCAATACGATGGTGACATGGGTGTCACTCACCTCATTTTGCAGATGAGGAAACTGAGGCAAAGAGCTGCTGCACAGCTTAGAAGGGGAGAGGGAGCTGGACGCTGAACCTAACTCTGTCCAGCTCCAACTAGCACGGGAACTTCAAACCACCACTCCACGCCACTTTCATGTCACTAGTGACTTCGTTACAACAAAGACTCAAAAGGATTCCACACGGTTCCTGCGTTTCATGTGTTTTAAATTTTCATTAACAAGTTTTTAAAGAGAAAAAACCATTATAATAGAAAAATTGTAGGGGACTACTCTGGGTCAGCAATTCTCAGAGTGTGGTCCAGGCCCCCAAGACTCTTAGAGGGTGAACCAGAGTCAAAACTACTTCATAGTGATACTAAGACGTGACTTGAGTTTCTACTCTCATTTTCTCGTGAGTTCACAGTGGAGTTTTCCAGAATGTGCCATGATATCATTGCTTTAACAGATAACAGAATATATGACCACGTTTCCCTGCATTTTAAAAAGTTCTCATTTTAATTTCTAATACAATAAATGTGGAGAGGGATAACTCACACAAACAAAACTCATCCATCATTTTTAAGAGTGTAAAGGGATTCTGAAACTAAAAAGGTTCAGAACTACTGTTCTAGATTAAAAGAAACTCAAAAGTGTAACAGTCAAATGAAACGTGTGAATTCTGGTGAAATCTCAGTTTTTTTAAGGGGGATTTTAAAAGGGGACCTGGGGAGATGCTGGTCAAAGAGCACAGACTTTCAGTTGTAAGATGAATAAATTCTGGGGAATTGAATGGACAACATAGTGATTGTAGTTAATAACACTGTTTTGTTTACTTGAAATTTGGTAAGAGCAGATTGTAAGCATCCTCGCCATTGGTAGCTACGGGTGGGATGGACGTGCTAACTAATTTGATTGTGGTTATCGCTGCACAAGGTAAACATGTACCGAATCGTCATGTCGTATACCTTGAATATATACCATTTTGTCAGCTAAATATTTCAAAATTTTAGAAATTAAAAAAAATAGATAAAAAGGACATGTGGGGGCAACTGGGAAAACTGGGTATTTACTGGAAATGAGATGATAGTAAGGAGTCGTCACCCATTTTCTAGATTGTGATGTCGTGATTATGAAAGAGAATGTTCTTAGGAGACGCAGCCTGACGTTTGAGGGTTGATACCTGCAACTTACTGTGGTTCTCACGCGCGTGCACGCTCTCACGCACACACACACACAAGCGTGCACAGACGCTTATTTTAATCCTCACACACGCAGGCAGAGCAAAGGTGGCAAAACATTCACCATCACTGGATCTAGGCACGAGGTATATTACACACATTTTATTATTCATTTGATATATTCTTCTTTCAAATTCTATATATGTCTAGTAATAATTAAGTTGGGGAAATAATTAAAAGTGGGAAAAATAGATTCAATTTTGGGTCAAGAAGAGATACATGGTAAAGAAAGACAGGGGCCTTTCAGTTTCTCTTCTTTTCTGGATTTCACAAAGGAACTGGCCGGGGGAAGTGAGCAGGCGACAGAGCTCACACCACTGGGTCAGCGCCCCCAGCCAGGTGGGAGCAAAGCCGGGGGCTGCTCGCCATGGCGCTCACCTCCTCACCCCCGTCGCTGACGTGCTCTGACGTCGGAACTCCTTCCTGGGCACGCTGGCGATTCGGCCTCAATCCACACACTCAGCGGCTGCAGCCAGCACCGAGGCCAGCTCAGAATCCTCCCTGCTCCACACTGGGAGCCTCTTCCCAGCTACTCTTCTACCTCTCAGCGTCCGGCTCAGCCGCCTCTCGGCCTGCCCGGCACACCTCTTGGGTGCAGCAGGCATCCGAAAGCATCGTTCATGGCCCATTTTACAGGTCTGTCAGGTTTATCGGCTTAGCTCTAAACTAGTTATTTTAGGCACTTTATCTCTACGGCAAATACAAAAAAATAATGAACCATGCAGGGGAAGAAATGTCAAAAGTATCTAAACAGAGGAAACTGCAACCATAAATTTCACGTCTCCTAGAGAGATGATGAAAACGCCCAATCAGAATGGCACCTGGGTGATTTAATAAACCCAAAAGAACACATCACACGACACACGGCGTTCATTACTCACGCCAGAATAATAAAATTGGAAGTCTGGTGCAAGCATCTGGGAGAGCAGTACCTCCCCCCCGGGTCCTGGCTGTGAAATGATCAACCAACGATTCCTCCGTAGTCAGTGGGCACCACCAGGAAAGCCCACAAAGGGGAAGAGGAGAAAGTCCAGTGAGCAGGACCTTCTAGTCACAAAGCCTCAAGAGGAAGTTAAGAGCCTGCACCGAATTACCCTCTCCCACGGGGGCGCCTGGCAATACCAGTAAATAGCAGCCACTCGACCAAACGACCTTGACTCTAAGCATCATTTCCTGGACCTACTCACCAGGTCCCCCAGTCAACCTGAGTCTCATTCCCTCTGACTGCAGAAAAAAACATCTGCATCTAAACCAGACGTTCTCAACGCTTTGTGTGTGCCTTGAACCCCTTTGGTTTAATGAAAACAATAAACCCCTTCTCTGAATGTTATTAAGTTTATAAAAATAGAATACAAAGGATTATAAAAGACACCGATACTGTTGCAACTTGTGATTTCACAAAAGACGGTTCTGTGTCAATGCATGACACAATAAGCCCTACAGCACACCTGTAACCAGCATAATTTCCAAGCAGTGATGAGCATGACAAATATTTTTGGATACCTGCAATCACTATAATGTAACAGGAAAATATCTACGTTTTGATGGATGACAAAGTCACAGATGCTGCTACAAACCACTGTGGTTTGTTATCTACCTTCGCAACTGGAGGAAACTCTAACTTTTCAGTGAATGTAAATAAAGAAATCACTTTTTTCACATCCAACTTTGCAGACTCCTTAAATTCTACCCATGAATCCCGGGTTGAAAACGTCTGGCCCAGACCCTTCAGGAATCCAGGCAGAGGCAGATCTGCAAGCCCTGGTCAGCTGGAGGAAGATTATTTCTGGCCCCAGGCTCCCCCTCTGTGCTGGGCCCTGTACTGTTCTGGCCCCCCCAGCCCACGGCTGTGCTCTGTGGGGCTGCCCTTCCTTCACACCCTGCCACCCTCAGCTGGGCTGGGCTTCCTCTTCTCCGACCTTCATTCTTTTCCCAGTGTCTGTGCGTTTTGTTCATTAATTCATCCAACATACATTTCTTGAGTGCCTACAATGTAACAGGGAGGGTTTCAAGCCTAGAAAAAAAAGATAAAGTACACAGTTTCCCATCACTAGAAGCACAAATCTTTTCTTCCCCAAGACTGGAAACTCTGAGGTCAGGGGGCCACGTCCTCTGTGTTCTCCCGGAGCCCCAGGGCCTGGCACAGGGACTGTCCACAGACACTCGAGTGCTCGTCAGGTGGATGGATATTTGTGTGGAAACGTGAGTAGGTGGACGGATGGGTGGATGGATGACGGATGGACAAATCAATCCTTATCATTTTGGTATTCATTATCCTCAGGGGCACCTTAACCCCTCACCTAATACGGCCAGTTTTATTCTCAGTCTTGTACTAGGGCCATGAAGACCCTTCTGCGCAATATCCGCAGTCAAGGTCAGGGAAAGGCAGAGAACGAACGGCCCGTCCACAGAGGGAGTAGGGTTGGAAACTTCCTGCCATTTGGCCAACGTCAAGAAGCACCACTGCAAGTCTCATCAAGTAAATCACGTGTCCAGTCTGCTGATCAAACCCAGATGATGGCCCTGGAACGTGGTCACCCGAGCGAGGTTCAGGCTCAGGTGGGACAACCTGGTCCCCATCAGCTCGTTTCAGCCCCAAATTTGGACGGCCATGAGAATTTTGCTCTGCTCACATCGAGATACCTTTCCAGCTCCAAGTGTTGCCGTGGTCTTAGGGTCTGGCCTTCCCAGTAGGTCGTTTTCCTGAGTTCTCACATAGCTAAAGAGAAGAAAACACCCCAGGTCTCCTGGCCTTCCTTCATTCCGTCCCTTCTCTCCACTTGCTGGGTCAATCTTGGCGTTGCTTCTCTGCACAGCTTACGTGCAGCCACACTGCAGGCTTCCTCTTCAGCCCCGCCCTGGAGTCTAGATCATGAAATAGGATCGAGGATGAGCCAGTCTCAAACCAACCCTCCTCATCCTGCAAGTGAATAGTGGCTACCTTTATGTGGGACATGAGCCATAGCATGCTGGTCAACATTTCAGACTCTAGGGTCAAGCGGTCTGGGCTCACATTCTTATTTCACTACTACTGACTTGCCCTGTAATTGCAGGTATTTTATTCTTTCTACTCCCAACGTCCACCTCTGTAAAATCGCAATGGTAGGATTGACCACACTGTCTTATAGCATGAATTAAGTACGAGAAAGACTACAAAGGGTTTGTCGTACAGTAAGTGTTTACAACAGCTATTACAGTGTAGTTGTGAGAAAGCATGGTTTTAAGACCATAGAAAGCTTACTATGCAAATAGTGAAAACAAAGATCTACTACAAACCAGATCATTCCCAAAGAAAAATTAATAAATAGGTCCCCAACCGAGAGACACATGCAACGCATATTCAGAGAAGTTTATTTATAAGAAACCTCAGTTGTGGCTGTAGGAACTGTAGACCTTATGTTGTGTTCTTGTTTTACAAAAAACTAAAAGTAATAATATGTAAGAAGGCAGGAGGAAGCTTTTGGAGCAATGGATGGGTGTATGGCATAGATCGTTGGTGATGGTTTCACACATGTGTTCTTATCTCCAAACTCACCAAGTTGCATACGTTAAACACATACAACTTTTTGTATATTAATCATACCTCAATAAAGTCGTTTAAATTCTTAAAAATGCAACTTCTCCCAACCAGCATTCTTGAATGAATGTAAGAGAGTTACAAGACACACTAATCATGATTAATTATATTAACAAAAATAACAATTTTAACCGTATGCTAGCCACTGTGCTAAGTGCTTGAGATGCCTTATTTCTTTCAGCCTTCAAAACAACCCTCTAAGAGAGATATTATTGTTGACATTTTATGAAATAAGAAATTCAAAAATTCAGAGAGTCAAGGTGATTTGCATATGCGCTTGCATCTATGAAGCAGTGAGACAAGGATTCGAACACAGTTTTTCCTAAGCCCCAAATCATCCATGTTACTAATATTTGGGCTACTATTGGTAATAATTGATATTATTCATTACTCCAGAACAATGATTCTCGTGTGTCTTTCAACATTTACTGAGTACCTAAGACAAATCCGACACTTCGAAAATTGCTGATGAAACACGGTGAGCAAGACAGGCACAGTGGCCATCCTTCCTTCCTTAGAGCCCGAAATGTGGAGACATGTAGGAGAGTCACTTAGTCAACAACTGCATGTGCTTTTAAGTTATACTTGCCAGCGGACAGAGTATTTACAAGGAGAAATAGAGAGTTGTATGGGGCTTCAGCTGCACCTCCTGCTGATTTGTGCTGCTTGCAAAGCCAGGCCTCAGGTGTATGCTCAAGTTCCAAGAAGCTATGAAATCGCACGCCCGCCCTCACCACCACTCGGACGCCCTCAAGGGCTGTGCTGTCCCTGTGAGACGGGGGAGACCTACAACACGCACATCCGTTTCACCTGCCCGCACAGCTTGAGCAACAAAACACAGAGTACTTGGCTGTGTAAAAAGACAAAAGACAACCACGTCTCTTTGATAAAATGACTTCTTTTCCTTTGGGTAGATACTCAGTGGTGGGATTGCTGGGTCGAATGGTAGGTCTACTGTTAGTTCTTTGAGGAATCCCCACACTGTTTCCCATAGGGGTTGTACTAATCCACAGTCCCACCTACAGTGTATAAGTGTTCCTTTCTCTCTGCATCCAAGCCAGCATCTACTGTTTGGGGACATTTTTAATAAAAGCCACTCTAACAGGAGTGAGGTGATACCTCATTGTGTTTTAATTTCCATTTTCCTGATGATTAGTGACATTGAGCAATTTTTCATGTGTTTCTTGGCCATTTGTCTATCTTCTTTTGAAAAGCTTCTGTTCATGCCTTTTGCTCACTTTTTAATGGAGTATTTTTTTTTCCTTGCTGATCTGAGTTCTTTGTAGATGCTGGATATTAGCCCTTTATCAACTATTTAGACCGTGAATATCTACCTGCACTCAAATGTTTATTGCAGCACAATTCACAATTGCAAATCTCTGGAATCAATCCAAGTGTCCATCAATTCGTGAGTGGATTAACAAAATGTGGTATATGTATTCCATGGAGTACTACTCAGTCATAAAATCAATTATTGCCTTTTGCAGCAATTTGGAAGACGGTGATAAGTTATTCTTAGGCTCCTGTAACATGCGGCGCTTGCCCGCTTCCAACTATGCCATAGGAGTAGGGAAGTCAGATCTATACACACCTCCAAGTGAATGAACTTTACTGGGAAAAGCAGGAAAGTGAATTAACTTTACTGAGCCTCAGTTTTCCCATCTGTGAAACAGGGGCTGCTGATGGCAGCCCCCTTACAAGGTTGTTGTATGAAGTAAATGAAATCAAATATTTGAAGTTTTAAATGTGTCTGATGACTAGTAACCTCCCAGGATAGGGTAGCTCTGTAGCTATCATCATCGTCGTTAGTAAAGTGCTATTGCTGTTATCATTATGCCTTGTCACTGGTAGGCAAACGGACGCTCAGGACTGGGCAAGAAGGTTGTTTAGAAGAAATTACGCGACCAGCACTGCTGGTGCACACCCAGAGAGGAAAGCACATTAAAGCAGGACGCCACGGGAGTCGGCGGGCGCAGGTGAGCGGAAACAGCTCGCAGGTGAGTGCCGGGAGTGTCAGGGCTGCAGCTGGAGGATCCATCGGGACTGAATGGTCACCCACAGGGTCACACCCAGGACAGGACCGGGGGTGCTCATCTCCCCCAAAGGAGTGCTGACTCCCGACAACCCGAAGAGGGTGGAAACTGACACAGGTCCCGCAGGGAATCTGCGCTGTGGGTTGCGCAGCTCTGCGGGGCGGCCTGAGGAGGGGCTGTGTGTGTGGTGAGTGGGGGGTGAATGGCACAGGGGCTCACCTGTGTCCTCCAACGACACTGCGCAGGTTGCTGCAGGCACACTCGTGCAAGGTGCTAGGGTTCTCCCAGGCAAGGGGGGAGAGAGGGAGGTGACAGACACAGGAGGGCAGGGGAGGGAAGGGAAGAGGGAGAGGAGGAGTGATAAGGAAGAAGGGGAGAGTGGGTGACGCAGCACCCCATGCGCACCTCGGAGGCGTTTTCTATATGCCATTTACAGGCTCAGCTCCTGCCTGGGTTCCTGCTGCCCCAGCCTCCACGAGCACAAAGACTGCCTCTGGCTGTCTGCAGGGCAGAGTGAGTGCTCAGTACATGTGAGAGGGAGGCAGGGAGGGACGGACAGACAGACAGAGGAAGCTCCTGGTGAGCCCCGTTACACGGAGAGAACAGCCACGTTCCCTCTCCTCTGGTGTTTATCTAAGCAGCTGGCAGAACGAAGGCAGTTTTGCTTAAAAATCATTTCCCAGGGGATTAGCATCCCTTTTCACACTTAAAAGCCTTCCCCAGAGCCAAAGAATGAATTGATTTTCCTATAACTAATCACACTCCCGTTTAACAGCAGGAAGCCGCTGCTTTATTTTCCATTTCTGTCTCTAAAAAATGCAGACTGGGCATCCTTGTCATCTCTCCCCGACCAAGAGCAGGCTGCCAAGAAGATGAAGGGGCCCCTGGACAGGATGCCCGCCCTCCCTCCACACCACTGCCCCCGCTGCGGCTGCCTCTGAAGAGGGTGAGGAGAGTGACCAAGAGCCGCCGGGAAGGGGCACTTCACTGCTCCGGGCCACCACTCAGCCTCTCCGGCCGGAGCATCGGTCTCTTTGTTCAGGTAGGCTGGAGAGGCTCATCTTGAGAAGATTTCGTCAGGAGTGCACACCTGGAGGCTGTCGGGTCCCTGTGCAAACCACAGAGGTTGCTGAGAGGAAGGCTTCGTCCACAAGGACCCCACCTTGCTTTCAAAATCCGTGTTTGCTCAGACAGCCCAGGTGGCCAGCGCTGAACACAGACAGCAGCGTGGCATTTGCAAAGCACCCGCTCACCTCTTCCCGGGGGCCAACCTCCCCACGTGTTCCACTGGGGGACGATGCTTGGGAACTCCAGTGCCACCCCACTCGGATGAAACGGTGCACTTTGCGCTGTCATCTGAAGGACTAACAAGCTCAGCTCAAGGGCGACGCACTAAACTGAGAACGCCCAGCTCAAACCCAACCCGCCCACGTGTTCAACACGAGCAGAGGCCGAGTAAAGACAGCGAGTCGTACATGACACCCTTCCGTGTGTGTTCACTGGAAAAATGGATGTCAGTATTCATAAAGTACAGAAAACAGACAAAGACAACAGAGAGAAACTCAGGCCACAGGCCACACTGCTCAGGGAAGAAAAGGAGACGAGAAAGGGCGGGGAAGGGAGGAGTTTCCCTGTGACTTTTGAAAACCTCATTAAAATATTAGGAGAGAGAGGTAACTGCTACTTTGGGGTGATGGAAACACATTTTATAAATATTCTCTATTCTTTAATGTGCCTTTAAACTACACCTGATTCTTTTTAAATGTACAAATTAAAGGCAGAGGAGGTAGACCAAGGAAAAGCTAACTCCATGTCCTCAATGGTTTCCTGCTCCGCCCAAACCTCCTTGTGTTTTTTCCTCCTCCAGGTCACGGTTCCTCAGCACTCTGGGTGAGATGATCCTGAGTGTTGGAGGACGTTGAGCAGCGTCACTGGCTTCCACCCCTGGAGACCAACAGCGCCTCCCCCCCAGTTGTGACAACGAATGTGTCACCAGACATGGTCAAATGTCCCCTGGGAGGCCAAGCCACCCTTGGATGAGAATCCCCGGTCTAGATGCACCCCAGTTCCTCCTCCCCTGGGGGAGCGCCCCACACCTACACCGGGCGCTATGTTTCCTGAGCTCACCTGCATGCGTGTTCTTACTTCGGTTTTGGAGTTGCTCTACCTGGGGAGGTGAGGTCATTACGCTCATTGCTGAGATGCGCAGACTGAGGCTCAGAGAAGCCAGGAAGCGTGCACCGGGCCCTGCAGCCGATGAGGGTCTCCAGGCTGTTACTGTTAAACCGTGGATGCGTCCTTGCTACCTAATCAGACGACGCCTCTCTTCCCGAGGTCTCCTCTGCTGTTCTTCTTCCCTCTTTCCCCACACAAGAGAAATGGGGGAGTGGGGGTGTCCAGGGGACAGGGACCAACATTTGCTGAGCACCTACTGTATACCCTGAGCTTGCATCTTCACTGACTTCATAATAACCCTGGAAACTAGACAATAGTATTGATATTTTACTAAAAAATGTGAAACAAGATGCGACCAAAGGGTCATATTCAGTGATGGTAACTGCAGCCACATTTAAGAGGAAAATGGGCCTTTTCGTATTTCCAAAATCCAATTTTCTCTGAGGCAGTAGAATATCCTGTGCTGGGCAGATGTAGAATTAAATCCCGGCTGTGCCTCTTCTAAGCTGTGTGACCCTGGGCAAGTGACCTTCCCTCCCCTCACCCCACCGTCTTTATTTATAAACCCAGGGCTCCTACACAGCGCAACGGTGCATGTGCAACCCCAACACAACCGGGCTGCCTTGAGGCTGGATTTGTCCATTGATGCATTAAAACGCACACACACAAACACACGCTCTGAGTCCACTGGCATTGAAGGAGGATGGAGTGTGCCCTGGGAGGACAGCGCAGGGCCACACAGCGTGTGTCACCCAGGAACAGCGCCAGCGCCCTCCCCAGAGCCTCTGCAGCACCCCACACTGAGGCCCCCTCCCCACGCCGCCTTCCTGCCATCACCCTGGGCTTCCCCTCCCTGCCTCCCCCACGCACGCTGCCCATGTGTGACCCTCTGACGCAGCAGGTCTCCCCCTGGGTGTCGCATGTACACAGTGCAAGCCAACTATCTCCGACGTTTGATTCACCAAGAACCTACCAGGTGGGGACCAGGGATTGTAGAATAAAGCACCCACAGAACATGCCCCAGGGATGTCCACAATAAAGGATGGGCCAATGAGTACAGATGGCTCCAGCTGACACGGCACTTTTTTAAAAAATTGAGGTAAAATCCACATAAGTTACAATAGACATAAATGTCACATAAAATTTACCATTTTGACGTGAACAATTCAACGTCATTTAGTATATTCACAGTGGTGTGCAAGCATCATCTCTATTTAATTCCAAAACATTTTTACCACCCTGAGAAGAAACCTTGTACCCATTCAGCAACCACTCCCTACACCCCAAACCGCCCGCAGTCCCCGGAAACCACCAATTTGGGTCCCATCTCTATGGATTTGCGGCTTCTGGACATTTCCTGTCAATGGGATCATGCGCCAGGTGGCCTTTTGTGCCTGGCTTCTGTCACCAAGCTTCATGTTTTCAAGTTCAGTGATGGTGTGGCAGGTGCCAGCATCTCCGTGTTCCTAGGTGTGCACCCCGAACAACGAGCATCAGGCGTTCAAATAAACACTTGCACACACGTGTTCACAGCAGCATCATTCACGCTGCCCAAAGGTAC
This sequence comes from Avahi laniger, assembly GCA_963575035.1. Taxonomy (NCBI): domain Eukaryota; kingdom Metazoa; phylum Chordata; class Mammalia; order Primates; family Indriidae; genus Avahi; species Avahi laniger. Next base: position 17,274 of record CAUYSK010121233.1, on the reverse strand, counting down.
GAACGACCCGAACGCCATCACCTGGCGCAGGGGTAAGTGAAACGTGGCAGATTCGTTCAAGCGATACGATTCGGCCACACCTGGGCTTTTCCGTGCATGATTTCAATCAATCATCAGAATCAGGCTGAAGAAGGCACAGTATGTTTATCTCCCCTGTTTTGGGGGAAAAAATTAAAACTCAGATACGCTGCCAGTCTCACGTCTTCCACCATGACTTGCTTTAAAATCAGAGACATGGTTTAGTCCCCGAAACGTATCTCAGGCTGACTATGGGGTTCGTATCCGGGATAGGGGGACACGGCTAGTTATGGAGTGTGAGGCGAACTTTACCTTCATGGTATACGGTCCAGTCTCAACCTGCATCCAGCCCAAGAGCCGTCAAAGTGGCCTTGCAAAATTCCTTCTCTCTCTGCCCCGGGCGTTTCCTTTTCACAATGGACAAAATCACTCACTTGCGTCCAGGGTGGTGTTACTATGCCCTTCTCAGGGATCTTTGAATCCCTAATTCACTTTACTGCCCATAAATTGCGTTCTCTTTCATATATAGCTTTAACCTATTTAATTAGAGCCATAATTTACTTTTTTTTAAGGGAAAAAGAAACACACTTTAACTCTACAATGGGCCAAAATTATACCTTATGAAAAGACGCGATTGTTTCCTGACCATGAACTTTTGCTTTTATGAATTGCTAATTTGGTTAATGGGCTCATTCTGCTCTGAAATTTGCATCATGAAAATTACTAGCTTCGAAGAGTCCTCTGTGTACGACGCAGTTTGCACGTTTTGTTGTAAAGGTCACATTTGACATCGTAAAACAGCGGGCCCTTTTGAAAAGGTACAAATGTAAGAAATTAAGTGGGCCCATTGGTATAATGTCATTGTCACGGAGGGAAAAAAGATTTTTAAGTTAATTTTTATTCGTATTGTTTATGCACATGCAAGCTGAGCTTCATCCCACGTGGGTTCCTTCTCATGCCTGGCACATCACCGTCTCGTGATTCAGGGATACGAGTGGCAGGAAAGTTTCTGCCACGAGCATTGGTGGCACGGAGCATCTCAAATCAGTAAAATCATCAATAAGCAAAATAGCAGGCACCGTCCTCTATCTGAGTAGACCCCAGCTGTGGGTAAAGCAAATGTCGTAACATCAAATCATAATCTAAATACTGCAGGGTGACTCTGCCGCCGTAACAGTGATAAATCATAAAGCGTTCTCCACCCCAGTCAGCATGGGGCACACGTCTGGATTCTCTTAGGCTGAGTCTGTGAAGTCAGATCCTCGGCACCTCTACGCCCCTGGGCAGGGCAGCCCCGTTGATGGTTTTAGGAAACCTTCCTGTATGCTGCAGGGAACATGGGAACAAGCCCACATGCTGGAGGTATCGAGAAGGAAACGTCGTCACATAAGGTTTAGCCACCTCCCGAACGCCCAGAGGAAACGAGCACAGGCCAGCAATGCCCTGGCAGAAGGGACAGCCGAGAACAGCCAAGGAGGCACATCGCTTTTATGAAGAGGCAGTTTCAGGTCCTCGGCGGGGCTCCTCTGCCCATCTGCCATGTGACTCTAAGCAAGCGACCTCACTCTCCTGATCCTGGGGTCATCTTGTTCTGTTTCCACGTCTACGGGAGGGATGAGAATCCTAGCATCTGCCCACGGGGTCGTCGGGGAGGTTTACAGAGGGAGCACAGGGCACCTGGCCACATCACGTGATCTGGAGGAGCCGGAACTCATCGAGCACTAAGGTGAAGACATCACCTTTGGGCTTCCTGCCAGGGCTTCAAGAAGTCTCACTCAGGGGACATCGTGGATGGGCTGTCGTGGGCGACAGGGAAGACTTTGGTGAGAGTGACATTTAAATGGGCCTTGTCCCACGAGTAGTGGATTTTCAGGGCACTACAGTAACCCCGACCCTGGCTTCCATCATGCTGTTCTTTGGAGGACTGGTGCCTCCAGGAGACACAGAGTGGCCTCTAGTAACCAGTCCTTAACCAAGTCCTGGGTAGAGCACATGTGAAGAGAACACCGTCAGAGGAAAACAGCCCTTTGTGAGAAGGAAAAAGAGACCCTCCCAGAGGCACGTGGGGCCCCCCTCCCTCCCTCCCGCTGCAATTACCTCTAGTAAATTCCCCACTCATCTGCTCGCCGGCTTCTATTCAGTGAGGACAGGAGGCAGCGCCGGCGGGCGGGGCGGCGGGGCACATTCAAGCGCGCACAATCTCCAATCACCGCACCTGACGGGGCCAGCACTTGCTTCTGAGAAATTTTCATTTCAATTCCAGCCTCAGATTGCACCGTTTCAGAGCGACGCTCCCAAACACTTCCACACAGAAGGCTTTTCATCCTCGGAGTTCCACACAAGTGTTACCTAATTAATGTTCAACAATGTTACCAAACCTCCCTCTTTTAAAACGTATCAACCTGGAAAGGTCTGGAATTAAGGATTTTGATCTCGAATGGATTGCTTTCATGTATTTCGGGTAATTCGCACAGCTGCTTATAGGCAGATATTCATCGCCTGTGAACAGCCCCAAGTTTGAGCAGCTACACAAACAAACCTTCCCTTATCTCCCCCGCAGCCTCTCTCTGCCTGCCCAGCAGCGAGGGGATCAAAACTGCTCCCTGATGGACCGATTCAACGAGCACTTGGACTCCAAAGGGAATCGTTCTTCAGCCAGGCAGAACCAACTCCCAGCCTGAGACCTGCCAGTGGCTGTCCCTGAGTCCAGCCCAGGGCTCCTGGCCTCGCTCCTCAAAGTGGGGTCCAGGCACCAGCAGCCTCCAGGAGTTCATGAGAGACACAGAATCGTGAGCCCACCTTAGACCTACGGAACCCAAATTTGCACTTTAGCCACGTCCCCGGGCAGCGTATGTGCACGTGAAAGGTTGAGATGCGCGGGTCCTGACGGCCCTCCAGAACCGACTGTCCACACCTCGGGCACTGCACCCTCCCGTCATCTGTTTCTCTGATCTCCGCGCCATTCCCCAGACACAGCAAGCACGCCCAGCCTGCTGACGTCTGCCCTGGCGGAGCTCGCTGCCCAACAACCTTCTTCGAGCTGCGGCAGGGCCAGGCCTGTGGCGTGGCACACCCCCAGGGGGCGCCATTCACATGGCAGTTGATACGAATGGCACCTTCTGTGGCCCAGCTCCAGGAGCTGAGTGGCAGAGCTGCCCTGAGCCAGGACCTGAGTATGGGCCACCTCTTGGAAGAGGCCTTCCTGCTCGCCCTGCTGTGGCCTTCTTCATAGCACTGCCGCTACCTGACATGCATCATGACTCTATTTGCTTGTGTAGTTTATTGCCTAATCTTCCTTGCTAGAATTCGATCCCCACGAGATCAGGAACAACGCCTTCCCCCCACCCCCGTAATCTCAGCACCTAGAATGGAGCCTGTCTACTAACTGGTACACGGTCTGTGTGTGTGTGTGCATGCGTGAGTGTGCACACACACGTGCAGTGTGCAGGTGCACGGACATGTGTGTGTGTGTGTGCAAGGTTACTCTCTCCTCTGATCTACAATAACTTAGGGCTGACAGTGAAACTGAGCTTTTCTGCGAAACACCTCTTCATGTCTGCAGATTCCTGGGCGCTTCAGAAATGAGAAGCGCTCCAGAGAGTGATGCTGCCCAGCTCAATGCTGAGGCCCAAGTCCCACACCAGGGCCACGTCTGCCCCTCAGCGGCTACAAAGCCTCCTTCACTTTCTTCCTGGTCCACTGAACTGCACGTGCAGCGGAAATGAGCCTGATCCGATGCAGCACCCAGCCCCTCGGACAGAAACAGGCGAGTGCCCAGCGAACTCTGCTGATGGGAAGGCGGGGCTCTGTGCAGAGAAAAGTGCAAGAGATGCTCAGCTTGTCTGGTGAGCACAATGTTGCGCACTTTAGCAGAAAACGGCTCAAAACCAAGCAAACACCATGGGGCTTCAAAGGCACAAGGTGAATAAACTGCCAATCAAAACGGGGGAACAGAGTGACGCCAACCTGTGACTGGAAGCCACACCTACCCTCTGCCGAACACTCCAGTAAACGCAGCCGCCTTGGTCCACCCCAGGCCTGGGCAGGCCCCTGCCTCCGCTCCCCACAGCCTGCTGGGTCATGAGCACGAGTGAAGTAGGGCTGCTATAGACAGCAGCATTAGAGAAAAGATGGATGAAAACTGAGCCTGATGCCCGACGTCAGGGAGGCCATAGGGAGTGGTGGAGACTGTGGCAAACAGAGCTCACATCCCTTCTAAAGGGGAAGCTGCTCCTACTTTCCCCCAGGGAGCAGCAGCTGCTGTAGCTAAGGGCAAGCGAGAGGTCCCTGGACCCCACGTGAGTAAAACCCAGCTGCCCTCCTCCCTCGCCAGGCTACCAGCAACAGAAGATCTTCAACACGGGAACGTGAGTTCTCCCTTCCTGCTGCCTGGATGTGTACATCTCTGTCTCCCAGCCCAGGGAGTCCTTCCCCATCGCTTCCCGGGAGAACTACTGGACTGCCCAGAAATGGAGTGTGGCCAAGTGATGTCAGTGCCTCACACAGCACAGGCACAAAGGGGTCACTCCCCGAAGAGTTCATGAATGAATGAAAAATAATAAAATCTCTATTTATCAAGGACACAGTAGGCACTCAATACTCCATTATATTAAACACACCAGAAGCATTAATTAGCACACTGAGTCCATAATGACCCGATGGGTAGGTATTATTCCTTTATCATCTGAGGTTCAGAGACTTAATTCACTTGCTAAGGGTGGCCTGTAGGAGGAAGCTGAGTGGAAATGAGCCCCCCGAAAACCTGGCTCTAGAGACCACTCCCCTAGCTACTAGGCATGACTTATTTAAGTCGGGGTGGGAGGCAGGGGTTGCTCTAAAAACGTGCCACTTTTCCCCATCTTGCGTGATGACCCACAGCCTAGCTGCCGGGGCGGCGTGAGAGCTTCGCGTTGATCTGCTTGTTTCTCAGTGGCGTGTCAGCCGCTGCCCTGCGTGATAGCTTATTTAAAATATCGGGCAGAAATAAGATTCACTGTGAAATTAGTTGTAGACAAGCTCAGAAACTGCTAATGATGCAGAGATAATAAGGGGATTTGCAGAAAACACTGATATTGCATTATGATTAGTGAGCAGAGCCTCACCCTTTGAAGCCTGAGGGGCCCGAGCTCCCACAAGAAGAACAAATGCATATGCATTAGCCGCGCACGCCGGCAAATCCCAGCTCCCAAGGCCAGCAGGCTCAGGCCTCCTGGTCAGAGGCTCAGAGCTCAGCTCTGATTTGCAAAAATGATTAATTTGTGGGTTTTGAGAATGAGAAATGTTTACTTCCTGGGTCTGGGAGAAACCAAAGGCCAGTCCTAAATCAAATTCCCATTTGAAAATAAAAACAAGCAAGAACAGCTCAGGAAAGCAACCCCGCGGTCTCACCTGGTCCGCTGCCCAGGGCTCCTGAGATAGCTCTTCCAGGGGATAATCTCAAGTCTACCAAGAACTTTGCTGGTTCCACACTCGTGTGTGAGTGCAGGAGTTGGCTGTCAGCTGGTACATGCCAGAGTGGCCTCACCAGTTGGTAAATCACTGAGATCTTGACATATCAGTCAGTAAGTAATGGCCATCGTGACCTCGTCAATGGCCCTGGGCTCATCCGTCCCACTGCTCCATGACCCAGCAACTAAAGGATTAATATCTGATACCACAAAGGGTCCTTCAGATCCTGTTCCAGCACTTTGGCCAACGTTCATTCTGATCCACCAGCGGCCACACCTTACTGGCTATTAAATAGTTCTCCTATCACCCTTCCATCCCCAGACCTGGGCACGTCCAGTCGAAGCATCCATAACATGGACAATAGATGACTCACATGCTGGAAATCAAGTAGGGTAAGAAGAGGGTGCATGAAAGCCTAACACTACGAATCGACAGGATCCCAGTCCTACTCTGGCAGGATCTATCCCTCAGTGTGTACAAATGTGTCCAAAATGGCAGTCTACTTGTGCCCCCAGCATGTGTAATTTGGCCAAGTTACAGTCTCTGTACTTTTGGCAAACAAAGGGAGAAAATGGAAATTGTGTGCATGTCAATGACGAAGTCACCTGCATAATGAGATGCCAGAAAGTTTGAGGCTAAAACACTTATTTACATGAAAAACAAATCTGTACGGGACACATATTTCTCTCCTTCACATCTCAACACATTTGTCACTCAAAGCCACAGGCTCTACTCAACAAAGTCCCTCCAGTCCCTGGTCCTATTTTCATTCTCTTTAGCTTTCAGCTTCACTCCATGAGGAGCGGAGGCCGCCAGGTGTTCACGACACATGCCATGACTCTGCCGCCTAGAGAACCATTTTTAGAGAACGGGGTGGGCTGGGAGACTCAAATTCCCACCATGCCAAAGGTATTTTGTATGATACTTGTGCAGAATGTAAATTATTTATTTGATTTACACAGTGAGGTTGATATAACTGAATAGCTTGAGATTTTTGTCAGATGGTTGACCACCAACGCAAACAGTGCTTTTCTTTCAAATGTAATGAAACTGTACACAAAAGTCAAAAGTGAAAATATTAAAGAAAGAGGAGGAGGAATTGCAGTTCAGTGACATACTGTGATGACTACAATTTGGGACTGCCTAATATATTTTCCCTCCATTTTCCTTACTCTGAAACTTCCAGGCCACATGACTCAGTCCTGGCCAATCATGGTAATTCTCTTCCCTTGGACACAGCAATTGGTGGAGGGGTAGGCACATGATCCAAGGAGAGCCAATCAAAATCTGCCCTGGAATTGATATATAAACACTATGAGTAAAAAATTCTCTTTCCTATCATGTTGCCAAATATGAAGTTATAAAGCCAAGGAGCTGGTGGGTATTTTCCCCAACATCTATGCCATCTGGACAAAGGCTGTCTGCAGAGTGAAGCCAATCAGAAATGAAAGAGAAATATACAGAGTATGTTCATGGCCTGGCTCCTCACCTCAACTCCCTGGTTCCTGCAACCCTTCTTTGACTAAGTGGCCTATGATCCTTCCCAACTATCTTGGCCAATAAATTTCCCTTGTTTTAAAGGATTTGAAGTAGTTTCTATCACTGAAAACATCCTGCACTGGCTCATTTCCAAAAAAGATAGATATATATCCTTAATCACACTTAGATATTTGAAAAAATATATTTAGCATTTTGAACAAGTTCTTTAATTTTGTTTTCCCCCTTTGCAATGTAAAATTATTAATTAGCCTAAGTCTAATAAGAATCCAATTAAAACTAAATAATCCCTACTGCTGTCTCAATTATATTTAAGACCCCTGCTTCTTATCACTTGTATTAGCACTTTAATTTGCCTATTTTTCACTCTTTATAAAATATTAAGGGAGAACACAAAATAAAATAGTCAAATAATTGCACTACCCATTGCTGTAAGGACAAAATAGCAGGCTTTGCCAAAATTGAACCAATAGCTAGCAGGTAATGCCAGCATGCATCACCCAAAATGTTAATTCGTCAACTGATGTATGTATGTTTGAATCTGCAGCATGAAGAGAAGCTAGCAGTGCCTATAAAAGGTAAAGCTGGACCTCAGAAAGTGTGCAACTGATGTCACTTATTTAAGTTCATGCTCCCTAGGTGGCAGTAGAGCAAACACTCACCATTGCACTCACGGTGGGATTTGCTAATGATAAGGGATAGGCCATCAAAGGACATGCGTCTATCTATGCTTAGGGATGAGAAAAGAAACCACAAGTGTGTGGTCATGGGGAGAAGAGTGGTAGTTTTGAGGCTTTCTAACTTACACCAATACAAAGGAGTTGTTAGAATTGTAAGCCCTGGAATCAGATAACCTGGGTTGCCCTCCCAGCCCTGTGTTTTCGTAGCTATGTTTGAGAAAGTTATTGAACTCCCACGTGCTTCCGTCCTCCCACCTACTAAAAGAGGATGATAAGAGGACCTACCCTATAGGGTTGGAGTGAGACTAATTTGTGATCATTTTTGTAAAGTGTTAGCACAGCATCTGCCAGATAGCAAGTGCTCACTAAATCACAGCTATGGTGCTTACTGTCTTCACCCTCCCAGCATCCCCTTGCAGGCTCCGAGAGCACAAGACAAAATAAACACAGGTGGGGCTAGCTGGTTCGTGGGCAGAGATCGGAGGGAAGTGTTATTTCTGGATGAATCACCACTGATGTTATGTGTGACGTCAAAATTCAACTATTCCTAAAAACATCAAAGACCTTGTCTTTCTGAAAAATAACAACAAAAATGGTGGTTATCATTTACTGAGTCGTTACGATTCTAGATACTTTTCATCTACGTAATTTGATTCTTACCACAAAAAAGAAAAAAAAGATAGGTGTTATCATCTCCTTCTTTACAGGGCGTAGAAGGACATTGACCAGGACATATTAGTAGCTCAGAAAGGTAAAACGACTTGCCCAAGGGACACGGTTGGTGATGTGGAATGAGGAACGGCAGATCTCCTAAATCCAATCCATCCGCACATCACGGCAAGTTGAGTTGTCTCAAAGCATCTTCCTTAATATAAAATAACAATAATAATATACTGACTGTGTACATCTGACAGGTGCCATGCTAGGTGGCTTACCTGCACCCTGTGGCCTCTGTGAAGAGGCCTCTGGACACACACAGAGCAAGGCCCTCCCTCTGGCATTTGCGTTCCCTCCCTGATTCTGAAACAGAAGTAGGGCTGGAAAACAAACTTCGGGCATCCAATCCCCCTTTGAGATCTTTGGCCAGAAGCTTACAGAGACCAAACACGGGGAGGCTTAGTCTCTCTTTGCTATGTGGGGGTGTCATTTCACCTGCCCGCCACCCTACCACGGACCTGGCCCCAGCGGGCCACCCCAGTGTCCAGCCCAGGAAATGACCTACACTGGGCCTTCAGCCAAACTCTGGCCCTGCAAGAGCAAAGCTCACGTGGGCGATGCCCAGTGCCCTTTCACCAGACCCAGCATGTTCCATTCAAGAAATATTCAGGAAACACCTACTGTGTGCTAAAGCCTAAATACTAGGTACGAGGAATGAAAGGAATAAAAGGGGGAGGGAGATGAACAGTTAGCTCCTGCTCTAGGAGGCGGGAAACACGCAGGCAGAAGGGCACAACGGCGTGTGACAAATTATGTGTAACGGAAGTCAAGATGCAGCGGATACACAGAAGAGAGACTTTTCGACGTGTGAATTGGGGAGCTCTGTGAGAGCCCAGCAGGTCATCACACCAGCCACGTCAGCAGCCTCATCGCCTCCGTCAGAGCAAATGCTGACACACTCAACGCTCTGATGAGTTCTATTGGTTCTTTTCTTTACATTGTTTCAAACACAGATGTGGCATCTCCCAGCACCCGCAATCACAGTTTTGGAAACGGGTTCGGCCATCTGTTGCGGACGACCTCTAGACACAAGTGTGACCTTTCCAAGGGAAGTGACTTCACCACCCCACATCCCCCTCTTAAATGTCAAACCTTGCCATTCTGCAGCTATTTTGCAATGGACGGAGAAAATAACATCAGACGCTAACAACCGTATTTGGTCATTAAACATCAGAAAACCAAAAAATTTAAAGTTCAACTTGCTTCTCTCCGAAATGACCTCCTTGCCCACACATTTTATCTCCACTGTTGCCTTTCCTCCAACAATTAAACCTACAAAGCGAGAATTAGGGGTCAGCCCGCCAGATCCTGCCTGGGTTTGAGTGACAATCCCATGCCCTTCATCAGGATAGGAATAGCAGTAAGAAGTGTGTTTGTCTCTGGGAAACACTGGTTGATAAGTGCACGGACACCAACCACTGGAGAATGAAGTCCTTTTCATGAAGAGTATCATACAAGCTGCCTACCACTGCCCTGAAGGTCCTGAGAAGGTCTGCAAACAGAGCCTGGAGAACTTTTGTAAACATTGTGATTATTAATCAGATCAATGCTTCCTGCTTGCTCTCTACTCCTGCAGAAGGCAGCACACCTGTGAGAGGTAGATGGAGATAGATGGGAAAATAGAGGGTCTTGAAATGTATCTGTACTAACCTCCTGCAAGGAGCACCCCACTCCAGACACAGAGAGAGAAAGATTTTGTCCCCAACCAAGTAAGAAGCGTGGCCAGGCACTGAGCACTGTTGTGTCTGATGAGCCTTAGCTCCCTGTAACACGGTGAGATAGACACTTTCATACTCACTAAGATTTAGAAAGAGAGGCTTGAAGTGAGGCCAAGGCTTGGCCCCAGTTCTGATGGACTCCAGAAAGCTTCCCTCTCTACCAGTGGGCCTCGGTACTTCCAGTGGAACACAAAGGGCTGAACACTGAGCCCAGGTCCTTCAAGGAAAGCAGAGAGTTGGGCAAATACATCTTTAAGCTTGAAGGAAGGGAAGTCAGGACAGAAAACATAAGGCTCAGGGCAATCACTGTCATACCAGGACCCCAGGCAGGTGCATGGCCAAGATGTCTTACCTGACGAGGCAGCCACTGTGGCACTGGCCCTAAGCCGGGCCGGCTTCTCAGAATCTGTTCCAACACTGGACCCCATTCCGATGTTACTGAGTGTGCAATGTTTAGATGGCCCTTGAATCCCTCTTTGGGCAGTGGCTTTGAGTCTGTGGGGACTGTCAGGGGTCCTCTGAGAATGTGTAGCCAAAGTCCTAAAGATACAACAGAGGGTATGGCGTGCCACTGGCCATCGGCTGGTCACCACGGCACGGCTGCGCAGGTTTACAGCAGGATCTGTTCTGTTTGTTGCTGCATCCATTCTTACTGATTGGTGTTCAAGCCCTAAAGGTTGTTAAATATTGACTACTACCTTGGCACATCCTTAGAAGACTGAGGATATGGGGGGTGGTTATTCTAGGGTCACTTTTGGACTGAATTCAGGTCCTGGGGATTGAATTCAGGTCCTCTAACCTTGCAGCTCTTGCTATGTTATGAGTGGAGAATGAAGAGTAAAAGAGCTTCTTCTTTTTGGAGATCACAGTTTTTCTTTCCTCTTTACCGCTCACTGCTGCACTGGTGCAATGGTTAGCTCTGTGATGGGTGCCTGGGGCCCAGACAGCATCATCACAAAGACATTTAGTTACACTCACAGTTTACTCTGATATTTGGCCTCAGTCATAACTTGCTACCATGCTAAGCCACAGGTTCCTTGGTACATGATCTGACTCACCTTAGGACTAACTGGTCAGATGCTACAGCCCTCACTATAGCCCATGGAAAAGGGCCCTGCAAGATCTCTCGTTAGCCATGAAGGTGCTTATATTTGACATCTCTTGGGGATGTAGAATCCTCTCATTGGAACTTGGCAGGGGAGAAACCAGAGACTGCTCTGTCAACCCCGGCTCGATACCAAGGACTGTAATAGCAAGGTTTCCCCCATCACTTATCCCACTTGTCAGCTGTAGGTTCCTGGGACATCTCCCCCCTCTCTGGGGATGAAGACAGATCAATAACACCAGGAGACTTCAGACCTTGGATTTGGGATCTTTCCTAGGGTTCAAATACTACTTGGTGACCTAAAAGTTCCTTTCTTCAGCCCAGATCCTAGAAACCTAAACTGTATCAATGGTTCCTTTTCCCCAGAACTCAGAGCTCCCTTTGGTTGGGTTCCCAATGGGGAATGTGGCTAGGATGCAGAGGGGTCAGTAAAGAACAGAAAATAAAAGAAAAAGAAAGGGAATTTAGTCTGTGAGAATTTGCATCACAGATAACGCCACTTGCATGGTAAACCCATCAATTCTTGGGTTCCTTCAGCCCCCAAGTTCTTAACTGAAATGCTGGGCTGCACTAAGTTTCTCAATGGAGTATCTGATACGAAGACAGCTACCCGATGCCAGAGACTGAACTGTTACAAGCACTCAAACTTGAACTGCACAACATTCTTTCTAGTTGGGGTGGGGGTGGCAGAGGCAGAAAGACCATCACCTTTAGACTAATCTTAACACTCAAAATATAAGGAATTCCTCTGTGATGGTAGAAGATTCCTAATAAATCTAAGGCTATGAGAATGCCTCTAAGTACTGCTTTGGCCACTTCTCACAAGTTTTAACTTTAAAGTTGTCCCTTTATATCCATGGAGGATTGGCTCCAGGACCCCTCTGCCCTGACAGATGTCAAAATCCATAAATGCTCAAGTCCCTTATATAACATGGTATAGTATTTGCATGTAAGCTACGCATATCCTCCCATGTACTTCTAATCATCTCCAGATTACTCATAATGTCAAATATAATGTCAAAGCTATGTAAATAGTTTTATACTATATTGGGGTTTTATTTGTATTATTTTTTACTGTTGTTTTAAATTTTTTTCCAAATATTTCTAATCTTCAGTTGGTTGACTCTGAGGATTCAGAAGGCTGACTATACCTCTTTTGGCACATATTAACCCCCTTCTTAATATTCTTGCTATTTATGAAGTTGTTGCTTCACTTCTGAAGATTTTGGGTTTTGTATAATTTTTATATCTCATTTTTGGATCCATTGCTTTGTACTCAAAGTTATAGTATTTTCTGCCTTAATAATTGGTTATTTCCCCATTTGGGGACACACACACCATGATCACTATAGCTGAAAGGCAAAATCCCTCTATGTGGGCTACACGATTTGGTTTATGTTTTGCAGTTCTACCTGATTGTGTTATTTATTACCTCTCTGTTCTATTTATTTATTTACTAAATCTGACACACCAATTATATGAGCAAATTCTGAAGAGAAAATGGTAATTTGGTGCCACTATATGGGAAATGATAGAATCATTTTCAGCTCAAATTATTTAAAATTACAGAGCCATGAAGCTGAGCTTTAAAAAAAAAAACTAAATTATTTCTAATAGTGGAATTTTTCAGCATCTTAATTTGAGTAAAAAGAAAGGGTTTAAATAGATTTGAGGGCTTAAATACTTCTGAGGAAAGCAGTGACTGCAAAGCCGGGATGTCTAATTCGCATAAAAGTAATTAACAAAAAGTAAGTTAGATCATTATTTCCTCCAAGATCATAATTTAAAAGGAAGCTGATTTATCTGAACTGATTGAGGCTTTCAATCCCAACAGAAACGCAGACGCTTTGGTCGTTAAGGGGAGAACAGAAATGAGACCCAATTAAGCAAAATTCTTTCTTATGGAAAAAAAAAACCGCGTTAGATAAAACGACTGCTCAAATGTGCTCAGAAGGGCGCTGAGGAAAGAGAGAGTTGAGCTCTTTTTTAACCTCCGGTTGAAGCCTCAGTCCAACTCGCAGGGAAGACCCAGCACAGGAAACAAGGGACCGTGTTTCCCCCGGAGCATCTGAGAAGAACCAGTCATCCAGAACCGGAGTTTCGTTAACATCTGACGTCTGGTTCCCGCGGGGCAGCAGGGTGTGAAAAGAGATATGACCTTGGAGAGGAGGGAGCAGGATCCCTGGAACTTCTTGGTCGGTTATGGACTGAATCGTGCCCCCAGAATTCCTGTGTTGGAATCGAACCCCCGGTGCTGGAGAACGTGACTGCTTTTGAAGACAGGGTCTTTTAAGAGGTAATTAAGCTAAAGTGACATCGCTGGGGTGAGTCCTACTCCCACCTGACTGGTGTCCTTATCAGAGGGGACAGGACACAGACACGACGCAGGAAAGACCACGTGAAGACGCGGGAACAGGACGGCACCTACGGCCGAGACGGGAGGCTCCAGATGAACCAGCCCTGCAGACGCCTTGGTCTCAGCCTTCCAGTCCCCAGGACCGTGAGTCACCTTCCTCCAGAGGGTAAGCGGCAGGATGTGAGATGTTAAAAAGTCACTCCAAACTGGTCGTCACACCTTGCTGGTTAGGGAGGACGGCACAGAGGTCGGGCACGCCAGTGAGCTCAGATCCCGAGCAGAACGCTAATGGGCTGTGTGGTCCATGGCCAGTTTCTTGATGTCTCTGTGCCCCAGTCACCTCACCTGAGAACTGCAGGGACATCAAAGGAGAGCAGTGCCTGACACCTGGGGGCCACCTGGTGACTTCACTGCCTCGCTCATTCACTGCATGTTTCCTGAGCCCCCTCCACACCCAGGCACTGCTCCAGACCCAGTGATACAGACAAGAGGCCCTGCCCTGCCCTTATCTGCTGGTGAGGTTTAGTCAATAAATGGCAGTCAGGGCCCTTTGGTAAGCGAGCAAAGGATGGCTTAAACGCAAAATCGCAATACCTGGTCCCTCTCATCACACTCTGCAGCATCTCTGAATCCCACTTGAACACAATCCAAAATGCCCATGGGTTATACTATATGGCTAATGTCTCCCAGGCCAGGCTCTCTGGCACCACGGTCACCTCCAATCAGCTGCCGCAAATCCAGGCAGGGTCCCTGCAGACGGTGCATTTTGCAGTTTGGCAGCAGATAAACCTACTGGTCGGCCTCCAAGTTGCCGGTCTCCTCTCCCACAGCCATCCAGCAAGCAACTCCCTCCACCCACCAGCCCACAGTAAGAGCTCTGTGGTGCCACCTGGCACTCAGCATATGAGCTTCCCGAAGGGTCCCCGAGGCAAGCCCTGGGCCGTGTCACCTCATGTTGCCGGCTGCGCCCCAGGCAGCCCGATGTGTGTGCCTGGCGGCAGCAGAGGACCCATCAGACAGCAGCTGGCAGTCGGACTCCATTACCCAGACAGGCGGCCCCAGCCACCGGCCTTGGGCCCCCAGGTGGGGGTGGGGAGGGGCTGAGCCTGTGCTAAGGAGACCCTGGGAACTCGGCAGCTCTTAGGAGCTCTCCCTGACCTGGACACGGATTTTAAGAGTCTCTGGGTGGCAAGAGATTCACCAGAAGTCCCCGGGCCACGGAGCTTCCCAATGACATACAGGGACAGTGACGCAAGGGAGCTTTTAATGCCAGAACACGCACACATATGCAATGCTGAGCGTGACAAGGTCTCTGAAGAGAATACAGCAAGGCTGGGGAGTGGAGAATGACAAGGGGGTGGCTATTTTACTTGGGGGGTGGGGTTAGGAAAGGCCATGCTAACATGGCAATATTTGAACAGAGACTGAGAGACACAAAGGAGAGAAAGCATGTGGATATTCCAGCCGGGTAGGCCAGGAAAAGGGACTCGGCTCCTTGTCTGGAGGCTGGAGGATGAGCCGTCCGCAGAGCGACAGACTGCTGCAAAAACAGTAACAATAGTAACAATACACCGTGCCTTTCCCTTACCCTGCTAAGAGGGATATTCCCAAGCCTTCCAGCACATAACCACTCCCCTTTGGCAAGGTCTGAATTTTCACAACGTAAAATAACATCCCTGCTTCCTGGGGAGTGGGGGCTCGCCTCGGAAAGACGACACTAAAAGCTGAAGAACGTGTAACTCCCTGCGACTGCACGTGGCCCACCAACCACAGCGGGATTGCCTGCTGGAAACGCAGACTCCCCGTCCCCTCCCCAGACCCACAGAATCTGCACCGGCATCTTACCGGTGGAGTTGTGTGCACGTTAAAATTTGAGAAGAAAGGATCAAACAACCCAGAGACTCCAGATCCTTGTTTTGGGAGCTCCTTGGCACCTTTTAAAATTAAGTGACCTAAAATCTTCTTGTAAATGTCCTTTGCAAATCCCTAAGCTCTTCGAGCCCTGGTGTGCTCATCCGGGAAATGGGGGGAATGGGAAATGTCTGCCCTGCTGTTTTCACAGAGCTCTTTGAGGATCAAATACAACAGTCTGCGGAAGCCTTGGCCTGGGGTTTCTCTGGGGATGATGAAAACGTCCCAAAGCTGACTGTCGTGTGTGGGCCGCTCTGTGAGCATGCTGAGGACCGCGAAGTGTGTACTCTGAATGGGTGAATTGTGCTTTTGTGAATTATATCTCAATAAAGCTGTTTTTTAAAGCCTTTATAAACTGTGAAGGATGACGGTCACCCTAGGGCTTCAAGTTAACTCTCAACCAGATTTAGAGAGGGAGGGGGGGGAAGGAAGGGAAAGGAGAGAGACACTACAAATGGCCGGAGGGAGGGGGTATGGCTTATTGGTGGTGGAGACAAAAGGTGGCTCAGGTGAGGATAATTTATTGGAGGCCTTAAGAAAGCAGCGGGAAGGTGTGGTCCTCCGTGGCTGTGGCCACCTGCACCTGTGTGACCTGGGGAGCGTGTGACGACACAGACAAGTGTTCGTAGACCTTGTCCCACTTAGCTCTGCCGATGCATTTGTTGGTGACCGTGAAGGTTCTCCCACCAGAATGGAAACCCCCTGAGGGCAGGGACTTGCTCCATTTTGGTCCCTGTGGTACACCCAGCACCTAGAATGGTGCTGGCATACAGTAAGTGCTCAGTATGTCACTGCTGAATTAGTGACTCAGTAAATTCCTGGGCCCCATCCCAGGACTGCCCGTGGAAGGGCCTGGGAAGATGCCTTTTAAGGAACTGTTAGGCGATCCATTCTTACCTGCCCTCAAGTTTCAGGACCCTGCCGTAAAAGGTCAAGTAGACCCCAGTCTCTGGGCAGAGGGAAACACTCCCATCCCCTTCGCTCCTCAGACCAACATCGTAGCGCCCCAATGTGACTGTTCACTTTGCCGGTGGCTTCCTTTAGCCCAAGCCAGGGACTGGTCACTATTGCTGTAAATGGCAATTATCCTTGGCAACCATGGGGGATTGGTTCTAAGACCCCTGTTCAGATACAAAAATCCACAGATGCTCCAGTCTCTCACGTAAAATAGCACAGTATTCGTACATATCCTGTGCACACCTCCCATGTACTCTAAACCGTCCGTAGATTACTTATAATACCTAATAAAATGTCAACGCCATGTAAATAGCTGTTATACTCTATGGTTAGGAAATAATGGCAAGAAAACAAAGTCTGCACATGTTCAGTACAAAGGCAACCATCATAGACCTAACTACACTTTTGATCCGAGTTTGGTTAAATCCACAGATGTGGAACCCACAGATACAAACAGTCGAAAATAGATACTTTTGGCTTTTAGGCCACACAGTCTCTGTTGCAACTATCAACACTGAGACTGCAGCAGGAAAGCCACAACATGTAAATGAACAGGTGTGGCCATAGGTGTGGCCACGTTCCAATAAAACTTTATTTATAAAAACAGGCACCAGGCCAGATCTGGCCCGTGGGCTGAAGTTTGCCAACGGTTGGTGTAAGCACATAAAAGAAAACAAATATAAAACCAGAGAAGGGCAAGGATTCAAGTTCCAGAAACTCCACACGTATGGATGAAGATCTCTGATGATCTGACCCTATACACAACTGATTCATTTACTCATCCAGTGGTTATTTATCGAATGCTTACTTTGCCAGGTGCTGGGTGCAGAGCAGTACACAGGACTCCTGGCCCCCGCAGAGCTTATA
>CAUYSK010121228.1:0-55807 GCA_963575035.1 Avahi laniger | reverse complement strand
ATCACCATTGTTTTTTGTAGCTGAGTAGAACTCCATGGTATATTACTACTTTAACGTTTTTCAGTTTTAAGTGTTGTCTATCGACTTCTCACTGTGGAAGGGGACCTCTGGCTTTCTTTTATATTAACACTCCTCACCCGCTTCATCTGCACACGTGCTCTCAGAGTATGCCCCTGTGCTCCTGAGAGGGTTATATGTTTTGATAGATCAGCAGTCAGTGTTTATATCGTTTGTTCTATGTCCTATTAAACTATGAGCATTTTCTTTTGGCTGCACAACTTTTTGTTTTCCCAACAATTAAAATTAAAATTATTTGCTTAGTTTTCTGTGCATTTACTACTATTTTCTTCCACACTGTCGCTTGGTTGTGTAAATGTCCTCTCAATATATTCAGACACATGAGGTGTTTACTAGGCTCATGTTGCTGCGAAAGTCTCTCCTGGAACATTCTGACTTGCCCTGCTGTGGACGGGCTGCCTGCCCTCTATGCTTGATGTACATCCGTCTGCAGTCCCGAGATCGTCCTTCACCGTTAGCCTGGGAGCTGATTCCGTGTTTCCTCTCAGTAGGATTTCTTGTTTCCTGAACCCCATGCCTTCCTCCTTCTGGGTGTGCTCCCACATTTTCCAGAGCTCACTGTCCGTGGATTCCTGAGGAAGGAGACATTGGACGTAATGTTCCTAAAACCGTGTGCATGTTATAAATTCTTACTTTCCTGTCACGCTTAATTTGATAGTTTGGGTGTGGAATTCTAACTGGGAAGCAATTTTCCTTAAGAACTGTGAGGGCTTCCTTCGTTGCCGTCCAGCTTCTGCTGGGGCTGCTGAAAATTCCGATGCTGTTTTGATTCTTGATCTTTTGTGTGAAACCTGTTGCTCTTTTGTCTCTAGAGGTTTTTAGGACCTTCCTTTTGTTCCCAGAGTTCCGACATTGGTATTTGGCGTGATTCTATTTTGTCTTATTGCTTGGCACCCAGGGCGCTGTTCGATCTGGAAACTCATGTGCTTCAGTTTTAGGAAATTTACTAGAATTATCTTCCTATCGTTTCTATTTCCTGCCTCCCTTTTTGAACTCTTCTGGTGCAGGTTGCAAAAACAGCCTATTCCTCGAAGCATGTCCTTTGCTGTGTAACTTTGTGGTCCCCTCCTATGCTGATTCCGGGCTCAGCCATGTGTCTTGCTTTGGGCGAACAGGGTATTGGTGATCATGACACAGGAGGAGCACTGGGAGCCACTCATGTGACTGAGCTTGCTTTCTCGTGCCCGCCACCGTTGCCATGAGAAGGACATGCCCAGGTTAGTTCACTCGTTCCAGGAGGGGACGAGAGACAGGTGGAGCAGAGCCACCCCCAGCCCAGATCAGCAGCGGCTGGATACACAGGCAGTGAGTGCTTGTTTTTGTGCGGCACGGACGTGTCACACAGAGTTGTTATGGCGATGACTGATGTACCTGATTATTTGGATTTTGGACCTCTTAGCATAGTCCCCTAATTTCCTTTTTGCTGTTCTTTCTGGAAGAGTCTCTCAACATACTCTTTTCTTTTCTTTCTTTTTCTTTTTTTTTTTTTTGAGACAGTGTCTCACTTTGTCGCCTAGGCTGGAGTGCAGTCGTCCTCGCTCACTGCAACCTCAAACTCCTGGGCTCAAACGATCCTTCCCCCTCAGTCTCCCCAGTAGCTGGGACCGCAGGTGTGCGCCACCATGCCTGGCTAAGTTTTCTATTTTTTGCAGAGATGGTGTTTTGCTCTTGCTCAGGCTGGTCTCAAGCTCCTGGCCTCAAGCGATCCTCCCGCCTCGGCCTCCTAGAGTGCTGGAATTGCAGGTGCGAGACACTGCCTGGCCCTCAGCATTATCTTTTATCCTTTCTACTGAGTTTTTCATTTCCGCTATCTTATTTTTAATTTCCAAGAGCTCTTTGGTTCTTTGCATGTTGTTGTTGCCTTGTAGCATCCTATCTTACTTCCTTGAAGCAATATCATTTCTCACTGCATTAACTATTATTCTTTAAGGTTTTCCTCTTCTTGCGTTGTTTCTTTCCTCCAAGTAGCTTTTATATTCTATTTAGTTTACCCTCTATCTTTCATATTGGAGAATTTCCTCTAATGTCTGATATTCCCTGCCTGTCTGCTCGTATTCACTACAAAACTGGTTGGAGCTATGTGTGTGTGTACGTGTGTGTGTATGTGTGCATGCGCGTGTGTACGTGCATGTATATGTGTGTATGTCTATGTGCGTGCATGTGTGTGTGTATATGTGTATGTCTGTGTGTGTGTGTACGTGTGTGTATGTGTGTGTATGTGTACGTGTGTGTATGTGTATATGTATATACGTGTGTGTGTGTATATATGTGTGTGTGTGTGTGTGTGTGTGTGTGTGTGCTGTTCAAAGAACAGCAACCTCTTCTGGGGAACTTCTGACTCTTTCTCTAGGCCGGCTGGGTGACCCAGAGAAGCCTCCTCTCACGCTGAAGCTTTGAGGACATTCCCCTGGCTGTCGGCATTGTGAGACTCTGAAGGGGAAAAAGATAAAAGGGTCTTGACATTCAGAATATAAACTTCCACTGGCCTCCTTGCTTCAGTGTGGCACCCTAGCTCTCAGCTGTGGCCAGTGTCCCCTGAACCAGAGTCCCCCTGCTTAGCACTTCGCGGAAGAGAATCCTCCAGCCTTCTGTCGGCAGAGCGAGGGGCAGTCGCCGGGCTGCAGGGAGTTGGGGGCGTCTGCACATCCCACGGCTGGTGACGAGGGCTCTCCGCAGCCCTCCCGCTCTCAACCTGCTCCTGCAGGTCTCTGTCCCTCTAACTCCTAAGGCTTTGTGTAATGCTATGGCGAGCATCAGGTGGCTTTTTGGCTTTCTTCACTGCTGACTTAGGATTTAGTTTACTTAGGTCTGTTAAGTCATTTCCTCTCATTCATCTGCTTTCCAGTTTCCAAAATGTTGTTGCTATTGTTTTCTCTTATGTTCTTCCTGTCCTCGTGGATTTAGGCCTTTTTTTTTTGTACACAGTATTTTAATGCGGTCTTTATCACTTCTTTGATAGTACATGAGTATTACAAAAAATTTAAGCAATCCAGAGCAAACGGACCTTCCTCATCGTGTGTCCCCTTGATAGGTACTCCGAAGTATTTATTCTCCCAGATGGTTTTGCCTTTGTGAATTACACACATGCGTATGCTGAAATAAATACCCACATAGATAAACACATGCGCTTTGCAAATTTGCATGAGGTCATATCATAATATACTATTCTGTAACTGGTCTTTTCCCCAACACTAAATCTTGGATATCTTTCAGTCACGCACAAGGAGCTATTGCTTCCTTTTGAATAAGCTGCTTAGCGGTCTGCTACACCATAATTTGTATACCCAGTCTGTTATAAACGAGCATTTAGGATGCTTTCAACTTTTAGATGTTGTGAAGAGTGCTGCTCTGAATGACATTGTACCTACATCTTTGCAAACCTGTCTTCGTCTCCTTAGGTATTTTCCTGAACGGAACTGCTGTATGGGTGCGCGGCCGAGACATTGGTGGGTAGTAGCAGATCGGCCCCGAGAGGCGCGCCGGTTTATACTCCACTCCTCCATATGTGAGAGGGCGTTTCTCCTTACCTGCTCCTGTCTTGCCGCCCTTTTACATTGTTGCCAGTTAGTTGGGTGACAATGGCATCTTATTGCTGCTTTGATTTGCATTTCTCTGACTAGGAAGGCTGAGCCTTTCTGTGTGTCCATGGCCTTTATGCCTCTTGTGACCTGTTGGCTTCTGTGCAGTTTTTTCAGTCTCTTTCAGAAGAGAGGCCTCGGACCACAGTCACCCCTAGCTTTGCTGCCTGGGTGTCATGGGACCCCGAGGCTGGGCAGACTGTGTAGACCGTGGGGAGAGTGCGGTGTGGAGGGGTGGGTAGTCCAGGGAGCAGTATGTGCCTCCCCCACTCCCAAACTTCTTCACTTTCTCTGAACAGAGTCACTTAATTGGGTGTGAGCACGGCCTTCACCCCATCAGCGCCGGCCTGCAGCTGACGGGCCCCCAGCGGCAGAGTGACCCTGTGTGGTGGCTGCACACGCCCCGTCAGCGTCTGAATCCTGGTTGGTGGTTCCGGCGGTGGCCAGGGTTTTGGCACTCACAAGGGTTTACATTCCATGAAGACACTTGCCTTTTTTTTTTTTTTTTTTTAACAAAAAAGCTTTTTAAAATTGTGAAATACAACACATATAGAAAATGTTCTGTTTAACAAATTATTATAAAGCAAACACCATGTCACCACCACGCTAGGAGACAGTTGACTTTTAATAATACCGTGGCAAGTGGAGCTGGCACTCTGCCCCGTGACTGCTGGGCCAGTGTTTCCCTCCAGCCCGCCCCAGCTCTCCGGGCTGGGAGGGGACACCCTCAAGTTGCAGGAGGACACTCTGTGTGGCCGCTCTGTGCAGGACTCTGGGGTCTGTGACTTGCGCTTCACCTCTCGGCACCGTTTTCCTCATCTGTGTCCTGACGGACTCAGGGAATATTCAGACCCAAAGGATTTGGGCAGGGAAGTCCGGGGATCAGAGCACGGGCTCTGGGGCAGGCCTGCTTGGCTTGTGAGGGGGTCTAGCCACAGGGCATTCGCCCCACGCAGAGCCGGACGCTCCGCCCCAGCCTCGCCGCGTCAGTGGGCACAGCCTCCTTCCCGCCGAGGGTTCGGAGGAGGCTCCGCGTGGGCGACTTTCCTGGGGATTGGATGGGACGTGAGCAGCTGAGGGAGACTGGACTGAGGGCTGCTCTCTCTGGGCTGGGCCCGGCTGAGGGGACGTTCCTGTCCCTGGTGGTTTGCCTCCCTTCCCTGCTGTGGCCTGTGGCGCATCCTCAGAGGGAACATCTGCTCCAGGGACCAGCGCCCGAGAGGGATGCCCAGGTCCGCCGAGGGGCAGCCTCGACACACAGGAGGTGGCCTCGGCCCTCACGCTGCGCTCCCGATGCCCTCTGCCCTCTCAGCTGCCTGCGCCCCTTCAGCCCCGCGGAGCCGGGTGGGGCTTGGGGCCCATCTGCTTCAGGGCCACACTGGATCCGTGACCTTGGGAGGACGGCGCTTTCCCTCAGCCTCCTGTGCTCCCCATGTCGAATGCCGGAGGCCTGGGACTCACAGGCGGGCTTGGGCGGCCCAGACGGCAGGCCGAGGCCGTGTGCAGGCTGTGCAGGGCTGTGTTTTCTCCAGGGGTTGGGAGAAAACCCAGCCTGTGAGCGGGCAGGAGTGCGGCCCTGTCCTGAGGTCCAGCACGGCCACAACTGCTGCGTCAGGACCTGCTTCGGGGCAGGGAGGGTCTGTGTCCCCACATACCCGTTACCCATTCCAGACTGGACCGAAGGGCCTGTGGGAGGATCTCATACCCCATAACGTGCTCAGGTGAGAGTCAGAGGGGGCTTGAGACATTGTTTCTCCAACCGTCTCGGTTTACAGATGGGTTAAACCAGAGCCCAGAGAGGAGAGGCGGCCCGTGGAGAAGTGAAAAGATGGGCCGTGCAGTCGGACAGCACGTGGTCCTCCCCGCCTCTGCCATCCCAGCCGGGTGACCAACCATGCCTCACTCTGCGCATCTGTAAGATGGGGAGAATAATACCCACGCCTCAGGGTTGTTAGGATTCCACATGACCTTCCCCTGAGCCTGGCACCCAGCAGGCACTGCTGTCGTGGATGCCCAGGGCCGCACCTGGGTCAGTGGTGGCCAGACTGGGACAGGCCCCCAACCCCAAGTCCGGTGTTGTGTCTGTGCCCCACCGCCGCTGGGGCCCTCTGCTGCTCTGCCGCCTGGTCAGGCCCTTGCTCCAGCTGTGGCTGTTGGGATTGGGATGCGGGGCAGTGAGCGGTCTCTGTTTGCTAACTTTGTATATTGCTTAATAAGGAAAACACGGCTTGTCCTGGCAAACAGTGGACCCAGCCATATATGGGGAAAAGGAGTAACTTGGATACAGTCAACAACGCAATTCTGGGCTCTTCTTCTTTGAAACAAAATCAAAGAAAATGTAGAGTTGCCACTCTCTTTGTCAGTTGGGTTATGGAGGAGTTTCTGGTTATAAGTAGGCAACGTCTAGCAGCGTGAGCTTTAGAAATATTATAGCTGTGAACTGTTTGGGGAGCAAATCCCTTCTGCACTCGAAGGGTCCCAGCGGCTGGAGAGAAGCAGACCGTTTGCAGCTGTGCGGGGTGGACTGGGGCTTCTCCTACCTGGCTGGTCAGCCCTGTGGGCTGGCATAGGCCGGAGCTGGCAGCCCCTACTCAATTCCAGATGCCCTCCTGCCTCTCTGCGGTGGGCACCGCTGCCCACACGCACCCTCTTTCCTCCAGCGCCCTGCTTCGCGGTGTCTGCACCACTCCCGTTCGTCCAGCCTTCGTCTGTTCGTTGCCTGATTCAAGCACATACTGAGCGCTCACTGTGCCAGGACGCTGCTGATTTCCTTCTGCTCCTTCCTGGTGGCTTCATGTCCTTGGGAAGCTCCTCGCCCATGGCTGTTGCCCTGGCTCTGTCCTCGGTCCTTTTCTTTTCTCCCTCCGTCCTCTCTCCCACCTGCCCTTGGCCTCCGGTTCAAACCGGAGCAATTAAGAAGGGCCACCCTGCCTGGGTCCAGTTCTGCCTCTCCGACGTCCTGGCTGTGTGACCTTAAGTGAGTTGCCTAACCTCTCCGTGACTCAGTTTCTTCACCTGTAAACTGCGGTTGATGATAGTGCTTACTTGTATGACTTAGAGTTTGACCGAGTTCATCTACGTACAGCTCCCAGCCCAACAGAAGGTGAACGCTCGGAGAACGGAGGCGGCTGCTGTTCTTTGCTGGACCAGAGCTCCTGGGCTCCTGAGACAAGACTTCCAGCTGCCACTGGGCCCTCAGTGCTTACCTGTTACCCCAGGCAGAGGAGGGGGCTGGGGGGGGTCTTCCTGACTGAGATGTGAGAACAAAACCACACAACAGGCACTCGGGGAGGACAGGCAACCAGGGCAAGATTCATAAGCCTTCCCCCCATCCCAGAGCATGGAGGGCGTACCCTCTGGGCATGTGCAGCCTCTTTTCTGGGTTAGGTTCCCAGGGCTCAGCCATGGCACTCTGCCACCCCAGCCCTCACACAGTGGCAGTGGAGCCTTTCCACTGTTTCCCGAGGGCCGTGCTCAAACGTGCTCTCCCCTCCCAGACTCCGTCTTGCTGCCAGTCTTGTGCCGATGGGGCCGTGGGCCTCCCCGCTCTCTGCTTGCTCCTTGGAGCACAGAAGCGGTTGAGAACACAGGTTTTGGAGTCGTGGGGTCTGGAGCATTGGCTCATGCCTATAATTCCAGCACTTTGGGAGGCTGAGGTGGGAGGATCGCTTGAGGCCAGGAGTTTAAGACCAGCACGGGCAACATACATCCTGTCTTTTCCAAAAAAAAAAAAAAAAAAAATTAGCGGGGTGAGGTGGTGCATACCTGTAGTCCCAGCTACTTGGAAGGCTGAGGTGGGAGGATCGCTTGAGCCCAGGAGTTCAAGCTTATAGTGAGGTACAACTGCGCCACTGCACTTCTCCAGCCTGGGTGACAGAGTGAGACCCTGTCTCTAAAAAATAAAAATATAAGAATATGCCAGCATCATGACTCTTGTTAAGTGAGAAATAAAGGTGACTTGCACATAAGCACTCTACTAAGCAAAGATGTGCACATCTGTCATTCTGATGCATAATAACAAACTGCCCCCGCCGGGGCACTGCCGTTGCATGGGCATGTCCACTTCCCCACACCCTGACCAGCCTGGCTTTGTTAATCTTTTTGTTCTCTGCTGATATGGTAGCAGAAAGTTACACGTTGTGTCTGGTTACATTTATTTGATCGTTAGTAGGCATTCTGTATTTCTCATGTTGTGAATTACTCGTTCGTGTTCTTGGCCAGCCCTTCCCACTGCCCCGCACTGCCCGAGTGACCTCTCTTCCCGCTTCCTGGCCCATGGAGAGGGGCTTGGAGAACTCCAGCTGGAGGGGAAGCGGCCCTCACTTCAGATCGCTGAACTCCGCACCGGTAGGAGCAGAGGCTGGCTCCAAACCGCAGGCCTGGTGAGAGGAGAGCCCGGTCCGGGACTCTCCGCCTACGCCCTCACATCCCCACACCGGGGTCGGCACGGAGCCGGCCTGTTGGCATGGTGATGGGATTATGTGTGCCCAGTCTCAGAGCTGTTACACAAGCTCCCACTGCAGACGCGGCTGGCTGGCGGTCTCCCTCGTGGAAATAAGCAGGTCAGGCTGTGCCCAGGTGAGCTCTTGCCCCACTGCTGAGCAGATGGGAATCATGTGATTCCTTTGGGTCTCAGAGCTGCAGAATACACTGGTTCTTAAAGATCATGTAGTCCAACCCTGCCACGTTTAGATGAAGAAGATGATGCCCAGAGCGGGCAGACAATTTTCCCAAAGTCCCCTGCCGTGTGGACAGCAGTGTCAGCTTGCCTAGATGCCGTGGGCACTCCGATGAGTGCCTGTCGAGTAAGCCCTGCAGCTGGAGCAGCTCCTGGCTGCCAGGGACAGCGGTATGAAGGTGTGAGGTAAAACCACAGCCTAATCCCTTGGAACCTCGGGACAGCCCCGAGGATAGGCCTTGCTAAACCGCCGTGGGAAGTGCTGGGGGGGTGGCGTGCGCCGGCTCCCCGTCTGGGCCTTCCCTGCCCTGCGGTCTCCGTGCTTGACACCGTGGGTGTGCTCCAAGATCGTGATAAGCATCACTGTTGAGATTGGCACCTCCTGGTTGCACTTTCAGTGCCCTAAGTGTTGCCCGATGGCTGGTTCCCGTGGGAGAAGTGGCCCAGCATCAGATTTGCATCATCATCCTGGCCAGCGATGCCAGGTGTGCACGTGTGCACGTGTGCACACGCACCTACATGTATGTGCATGGGGTTGCTAGTCTTTGGGACCCGCGGTGCTGTCTGGGCCCAGTCACAGAATCACTTGCCCAAGGTCTGTGGGTGCGATTTTTCACCCTCAGTCTGTCTTCGTCGAGGTCCCTCTGCCCGGCTGCACTGACAGCCCCCTTCTCTCCGCGCACCAAAATTCTGGCTGATCTTTAAAGCTCGGCTCAAATCTCCCTCTGGCTCTGCTGCAAAGTCTCCCCCCGCCCCAGCCTAGGGCAGGGGCCTGGGGCGCTCTCTCTTCTGAATGCCGATAGCTTTCTGCTGCATCATCCACGGGACACTTGGGCACGGGCCTTCAAACGCCCCTTTTCTTGAACTTTCCCTGAAGTTCGTGTTGTTATCATGTTCCAGTAGATGGAATCTTGTTAATCTGATGAGGCGGGGAACTTAGGTTTACTACCATTTTGTGTTCTCATCGGTGTCTGGCGCGCAGTAGGTCCTCAGGAAATGTCGGTTGCCAGGTGGATTTGGAGTCAGCCAACATGTGAACACAAACCGAAGTGGCTCCAGGCCCCAGGGAGTATTAGGTGCCTGCACATCCGGCTGCCACTCAAAGGGGTGAGGCGGGCCCAGCCCCGCAGGAGGCTGTCATCCCAGAGAGGGCCTCGGTGATCACGGGCCAGAGAGGAGCACTGAGGACAGGGGGTGGCAGGGGTGACGGGATACCGTGGAACCACCGGTAAAAACCCGGCAGTGCTTTATTCCGCTGTGAAGGGGGCCGGGTGCACAGGTGGTGGGGAGAGAGGAGGCGTGGGAGCGGCACTTTCAGGCAGAGAGTGGCTGGGAGGACCTGACTGCTCTCTTCCCCTAGAAGCCTTCCAGGAGGAGGAGGAGAGAGGGTTTGGATTTAGGCAATGGGATGCAGTTCATACTCAAGCACTCTTTTGGTGCCCAAATCTTCCTCCTCTCCAGTCCCGTGAGCTCTCAGAAGATTGCACCAGGAGTAGGATATATTTTCCCCTTAGATCCTAAAGGGATGTTGATTGCTGATGCTAACCCAGAGTCTGTTTTTGAGAGATAGGTGTATTGTGCTTGTCGTTCATTTGCTCGTTTGCTTGTTTGTTCTGTCCTGGGCCTGGTGACCTGATGCTGATCTCCTAAAGGGTCTACACAGGCTCACCCACTTACGATGATGCAGCAGCTGGCGGCTGTCTCTGGCATGGAGGAGAGGTGTAAGGTCACGCTCTCCACCAGCCAGGATAATGCGCAGGCTCCTAAGGCTGGCATGCAGCGACCTCCTCCCTGAGGCTCTGCAGGCAGCTCTGCGCTCGCTGTTCTCTAGAACCTCCACTAGCCCTGTGGAGGCACCTGCGTTTCCCAGACACACTGCGTCTCACACCGCCATGCTTCTGCTCGTGCCAAGTCCTCTGCTTGGACCCACCCTGTCTTTTCCACCTGGCAGCGTGACCAAGCCCAGTTGTTCTATTAGACTCCCAGGTAGGCTCCTGTAGGAGAAAGAGTATGGGCTTTGGAGTCAGCTAGCTGTGGGTTCAAATCCTGACTTCACCACCTATTCTCAATGCACTTAGTAGCACTGACGTGGCGGGGCTGTTGGAAGGGTTAAAGCAAGGGAGATTGTGGATGCCCACGATGTGACTGCCATTTCTTCCCTCTCTTCTTAGCTTCTGCCACCATTCTTAGTGCCAGGCCCATAGATGTCTTATTCCCCAGTTGTGTCTCTTGATGGGGCCCTTTCATTCAGCAAATATTTATTGAACAACCACTGTGTGCCAGGTGCTGGGCACTGGGAATAATTTCTGTCTGGGTGTCTGCTACCAGGGGATGGTGGAGGAACGTGGTGCTGTGACAGCCTGCAGGGGTGGAGAGATCTCAGCTAGTCACGCATCAGGGGAGGTTCCCTGGAGGAAGCAACGTTTGAGCTGAGCTCCAGAGAACACATGGGAGGTAATTGGACAGGACAGGAGGGAAGAGTGCTTTACGCAGAGGGAGCAGCGGGGAGAGTGGGGCTCAGTCAGCCATGAGCCGTGTTCAGCTCTACCAAGGAGCAGGAGGAAGGAGTCTATGCCAAAGACAAGATCACGTTTGCACTTCGAAAAGGGATCACGGATGGAGAAAGGGCAGAGAGGAAGCTGGAAGACAAGCGAGGGGGGCAGTTGTCCAGGGAGGGCCTTGGCAGGGTGGGGTGGGGGCGTGGCCATGGAGAGGACGCAGGAGGTGTGTTCAGGAGGCCAAGGTGACCAGGCGTGGTGACAGGGCGGGCACGGCAGTGGGGTGGGGAGGAAAACGATGACTCGCAGGCTTCCAGCTCGCATGGGTGGGTGGATGAGAGCAGACTGGGGGCCGAGAAAGGGCCAGCTCTCGGCTGGCCTCCCGCAGGTCTGTAAGGGATGGGCCCTCAGCCTCTTGCCCTCCCCTCCAGCCTGAGTGTCCGGGAGGATTCTGGAAGACTTATTCCTGGGTGAAGTTGGAAAATTGGTCCCTGGTTCCCTGTTGGTCAGCAGACTTGCTGTGGACAGGTCCCGTGGCTGTGTTGGGAAGCTGGACCCTGGCCTCATCTCCAGGGGCGGCCTCGCTTTTGAGGAGCTGGCTTCCCTGGACTCGGGCAGGGCCGGCGGGCCTGGGGCTCCTGCCCCCTCATGAGGCAGGCACAGGGTCTGCCTCTCCCCTGCTGTGCTGTATCTAGTGAGAAACATTTGGAATATGTGACTGTAAGTGGCCGCGGGAGAGAAATCTACAATTTCTCCCATTATCGGGACAGGGTTAGGCGACCAGAGGCTACCAGATGTTCTGTGTCTTACAATGCACGTTTTACGGCAAATGAAAATATATATAAAATCTGTACCCAGAGAGCTCCCTGTTCACTTAAAGGGGACTGGAACCTTCTTTTTATTCTTACTCTCTTCAAATTTTAGGCAAGAATTCCCTTCCGGGCAATGAACTTATCTGCCAAGTTGGGGCCCAGAGGGACCCCTTATGGGGGACTCATAAACCCCGTCTTTGGAGGAAATCTGGGGGCCGAGGCCACGTTCAGCCCACATGTTTACACAATAGCTCTCTCAGCTCTGAGGGGCCATTAGAGTTAATTGGGTGAATAATCTGTGTTTAAAAAGTCCCTCAATACGTATTTGCATAATCCACACTCTGCCCAAGCCTGTTCAAGCCTATTTGTGGGATCTGGAGTGGATCCTGGGCTCAGAGTCTGCCCCTGTGCTTCCTCCTCTGGGGGACCGCTCTTTGGTGGGGAGGGGGCAGGCAGGCTCATCTTCTTCCCGATGTCGTAGCAGGGCTGGTGTTAGCCATGTTCGCTGTTCCTGAGCCTTTGCCAGATACGTTTGTGGATCGCTGGTCCTGGGAGATACCACGGGGAGAAAGGTCCCGTGGTCTAATAAATTTAGGAAGCACTGAATCTTATTTCCTCTCTCGGAGGCTCCTCATGCACTTCATTGTTCAAAGGCTTAGAGAAGTCCTGCAGTAAAGAAACTGACTTAACTTTCTAAACCTAGCTTCCGTCGAATGTGTTTGAATCTAAGAATGCCCTTCCCGTTTTCCTGATGAACATTGTACAGAACTGTAGAAGACACGCTGGGAGACAGCTATGCCACTCCGTCTTTTGCAGGGGACACAGTGAGTTTTGGCCACCTGCCCAGACAGTGCCCAAGAGGATTCCAGAAGATTTGTTCCTGGTCGAGGTTGGAAAATTAGCCCCTGGTCCCCAGTGTTTGCGTTTGCTGCCCTTGGTTGAGGCCACTGTGTAGTCCTGTAGGACGTGTGTGCACAAGCCCCAAGAGTGCTTTTCACACGATCACAGCCCTGACTGGGTTCTCGGAGCAGGAAAGGTCCAGGCATTTGAGGTAGGCACACGGGGGCTTGCATGAAACCCCAGCATTCCTGGTTGGCGAGCTCGTACAGACCGCCTAGACCTTGGCCCCGCTGGTTGTTGGAATCCCCTCTGCAACATGGCTTCTGTGGGTCACTCCAGCCACAGGGATCCACTGGCCTAGGGCTTGCGGTAACAGGAAGGATGCATCCATCCAAAAGTGATGTCAGGCCAGAGCCTACTGAGAACAAAAGCTGACCTCACACTCATGTTGAGCTGTGACTTCGAGAGGTCCTGCGCATCAGCCTTCCCACGGTCCTCAACCTTGGCTGCACGTCAGAATCACGTGGAGAGATTTGAAAAAATAATCCCAATGCTCACATGGCCCCTCAGACCTATTAAGTCAGAACTGGGGGCACGGGAGACCCAGGCACGAGTAGCTGGTCAAGCTTCCCAGGTGGTTGCAATGCGCGGCCACGGTGGGGAGCAGCTGCGCGGAGCCAGAGCAGGAGCACAGGCGTTGCAGGAGCGGGGTGGGCAGGCCTTCGCGGCTCTGCCCCGGGCTCAGCACAGCTGCATCCGTTTGCCCTTGAGAAGCGCACCAACCCGCAGTCCTGCTCGGACAACCCTCGGGTAAGGAAGCGGGGGCGTCCTGCTGAGTCTGTGTCAGAGACACTGTCCTCAGGTGAGCGAGGAGGATTGCCAGCACTACTGAGCACCTACTGTGTGCCGTGCATTGCCTCCCTGAGCCCTCGTGAGCTAAGATTTTCCACCCCTACTTGTGGAAACTGAAGCACAGAATGGTTATGGAATGTACCCAGAATGTTCTAAGCGATGATGGAGCTGCGACTTGAACCCAGGCTGTTCACGGTGAAGAGCTCCCGACGCGGTGCAGGTAGGAGGCCTGTTCCTTCGGGCAGGAGGTGTGTGGGAGGGGTACGGCTGGGGTCAGGGCAAGGTTTACGTGTGAGTGCTCACTGAGTTCCAGGGTCGGGAGTGTTTTCCCTTGGGCTGAGGAAGGAGACAGGACTACGAAGGGACAGAACCAACAGGGTGTTGGAGCGAGCTCACGAGCAGACTGTGCACATTTCTTCCCAACTCTCGGTTCAGCGGCGTCTCGCTGGGATGCCGGGAGCTTGAAATCGGCCACAGCGGTGGTATTTACACCATAGAAATCGGCAAACACTACAAATCAGGTTTTTATTTATTTTCTCAGGGAGCTGGCCCTTAAACAGTTACCAGCACACCACTGGACAGAGCCTAGCATGCTTGCCCGGCTCCTTTGGGATTAAGGAAAGGAGGAGAAGATAGAGCCCAGAAAGAGAAAATTGAATGAGAAGCTGTTTGTACAATGGAGTAAATAGTCGCATCGAGGGGAACGAAACGAGGGGGGAATGCGCTTTCGTGGCTTAGGACAGTACAGTGGAGGAGCGTGATTAGTGCTGAGTAAATGTTTATTTTTCTTAAAATTGGGATGATTGAAAAAAATAGATTTACTAGCAATAGAGACTGGGATAGAGAGGAGGGAAGGGCAAAGATCATTCTTCAAAGGTCTGCAAACTGACGTGGAAGTTTCGCCGCCCCACGGGCCGGCGATGAGCTCAGAGAAGCAAGTTGCGGCTTGCGTGCAAGTCCGAGGCCGCAAAGCCACGTGTGCGTCCATTTCCTGAGGCTGCCCGGTGGAGGTGGGAGCGGACAGAGGCTCCCGCAGTGAGATGGTTAAACCAGCACAACAAGGGGGTGATTTATCTCAGCCCCCACATTCCCCTGCTCGGGGCTCCGCTGGCCCCGCTAATGCTCCCGGGTTGCAAATCTACCTATTTGCCAAGTCCCTCTCCGCAGCCCGGCGCTCTCTGGCTGCTTGCGTGGTTTATTAAAGAGGCCTTTGCTACCTGTCATCTCAAACAGCCTCCTTTATCCAAAACAGAATAATAGAGATATCTCCCTCCAGGGACACAGGATGCAAATGCCCGAGGACAGGTTGCCAATTTGCTGCGTGTATTAGGGGAAGGAAGCTGTCAGGGGAAACGGCCGGGATCCGCAGTCTTCTAACAAGCTCATTTCTGGTCGAAGGGAGACCTGGGCCGCTCGAGTTTAGATTACGTGGGCACGCGCCTCCGCTTTCCTACGGACAGCTGTCAGCAATCGAAACAAAATTGGCTTTTCTTCCCTCGCCCCTTCCCCCGCTCGTCCTCTGTAGCGAGGTCCTGCCAATAACTGTCAAGAAGCCGTCCAGCTGCGGAGGCCGCGTGGGCCGGAACCACGTGCGCCCTGCCTGCCGCGGGTCGAGTCCTGGTTGCAGCCTGTGGAAGTCGGTGCAGCTGGGGCAGCCTTGTTTGTTGGGGCTGAGGGGAGAAGGGCTGCTTCCTCCTTCCTGGAGAGAATTTGATCAAAGCGGGAATCCTGTCCCGGGGGCACCTAGAGAAAGATGCTCCTCCTGGCCCTCGTCCTAGAGGGATGCAAAGGCCTCCTTCCTGACCAGGAATCTTCCCACCCTGGGAACCCACCGTCAGGGACCCCACTCGAAGGGCTTTGGTTTGACTTTCGTTCACATTACAAAAGGGCCTTGCCCTGGCTCTGGGGCCATTCAGCATGGCACCCTGGAGCCAGTGACTTTCTGCCCCAGGAAGGCTGGGGACAGTGAGAGGAGTCAGGTGTGGGGAGAAGGGTCCGGCCCACCCACCAGATGATCCCTTCGTCTACTCTGCTCACAGAAAGCCTGTGTCACCCAAACACCTCTAATTCCAGTTGAGGAAGCTGCGGCCCAGGGGCCTCCTGGAAGCTGGTTAAGTGCCAGGCTTAGGACTTGAACCTGGGACAAGACTGTCCCACCTCCCGCATAAGCTCAAGGCCCGCCTGGCCACCTGACCATAGGAGGGTGGTCGTGGTCAGGTGTGCATGTCGACCTCCCGGGCCCTAAGAGCACTCGTGACCCTCAGGCTCCCTTGTCCTCACTGCCGCTCTGCTCCCCATGACACCTCAAGACTGAGAGCCCCGTACAGCCTGGAGTGCCCAGAAGAGTTCTGTGAGTGTGACAGGGGTGACCCCAGAACTTGGGGACACCTGCTGGACCCTGTGCTGCAGCCTGGCGGCCAGGGTTGGGCCCAGGAGGGCAGAGCCACATGGGGGTAGCTTAGTTCAGGGCCATCCTTGGCAGGAGCCAGGCAGTGCCTTGGACTCTTTGGAATGACCCGCAGGGTGGAGTCTAAGGCCCTGTGGGGCACGCCGGCTCCACTGAGCCAGGAGCACCCAGGGCTGGATGTTGCTCTTTGGGCGTTTGGTTTCTCCCAGTTCTCTCCCTGTGCCATGGTGTTGGCAGGTGTCCAACAAATGCTTGTTTCCAGACTGTCCTACACCATTCTCCTCCCGGGTGTAATTTTCACCCTGTAGGGCCTCTCCTAGCCACCAACCAGTGCTGATGGGGCACCGAGTGTGTGGTGGGTACCAGGGCCTTATTTGGCAGTTCCAGCCTTCCGCCTGCGTATCGCCTTCACGAGTGTCCCAATTTTCTCCCTCACCTGTTGCAGCCTGTCCTCTCCTGAGGCTTGCTGCTCTGGCTGGCCCTGCAGGGATGCTGTGCGGGGCTTCCTGCTGCTGGGGCCATGAGCTGGCCCACGGATGGAGCCACCAGCCTTTGGCAGGGGAGGCCCTGCAGGGGCTGCGTCAGGGCTGGCCAGCCTTGCTCTGGGCAAAACTGGCACGGGCTCCTCTGCACTCCATGGCAGGACAGCTGTCCCCACTGCCAGCCCACAGGCAGCCAATTGGGAGGCCAGTGGCCACGGAGTCCAGCTGAGGCTGGCAAGCCCATTAGCATTGACTCGGTTTCTTACACAAACAGCTCGTGCTCCCTAGAACACACCACCAAAAAGACAGTTTCTAGGGTGAGGGGTGACAAGGCCAGAAAGGAAAAATGGAATGCTTGTAGAGCTCCACTGCAAGTGGTATACCTTGGTATACTTGGGGCGGGAGCTTGGGTAAGTCACCGATTCTGAGCCCAGTGTTCCCATCCAGCCGCTGACACATGTAAGCAATCACGTTTGTTGAATGAGTGATAATAGCTCCTGTCTCAGGCTGGTGGGGGCTGAATGAGAGGAAGGTGGGAAGCACCTGGTAGGCAGTGAGCGCGCGGCCCTTCTTTCTGCAGACGGGGCCGAGGGAGCGTGGCCCCTGCCTCTTGCATGACGCCTCTCGCTTGCTCTAGCTTTTCCTCTGCTCTGGGACTCTGAGGGCTCACGCTAGCATGCAGACACTGTAATTTCTCTGGAGGAGATTCCCCAGGAGCAAACCTCACGGAAGTCTTGGAACAGATGTGTGAATGCCAGAGCTGGAGAGGCCCCCAGGGGTGGCACGAAACCATGGAACGGGCACAAACTGAGGCGCCAGACAGACCAGAGTCTCATCCCGGCTCTGCCACCCCCAGCCCAGCTGTGTGGCCTTGGCAAGCCCACCTCCCCTCTCCAGCAGGCTCCTCAGCAGTCCCTGCCCCTGGCTGCTCTCGTGAAGCTGGAGTGAAGAGTCGTTGCAAAGCGAAGAGCTGTGCGTGCATTTGTCATTGATGTGTGTAACTGCGCTAGGAAAAGCTGCGTCGCTGATCGTCTTTCCTGGTCTTGCTCTGCTTGGGGCTCTGGGATGGGGCTCGCCTGTGGTCCCACAGCAAGGATGGAGAGAGGTGTGGCTGGGATCGAAAGGCAGCCTCTTCACGCTTCTGTTGTCCCTCCCTCTCCCTTCTGGAAGCCCCAGGAGGTGGAAGGCACAGCTGTTAGCACCCCTAGGTGCCAATGTCCAGCCCTGCCAGCGGCAGCTGTGTCCTCTGTGTCTGAAGACCTGTTTGAGCTGGGGCTTACACGGAGGTGCTGGAGCCTTCTTCCTCCTCCTGCTCTCTGGGCACGGGGAGCCCAGGCCGCAGATGCCGTCAGGGCCTAGGGAACCAGGCTGGGCTTGGGGAGGAGGCATCGTGGAAGAGTTTGTGCATTTGGGGTGAACCAGCCCCAGATAACTCCCAGACTCAGTGCTGAGCTGCGCAGGTGAAGGCAGGTGGGAAGTTACAGCCGCTTGAGGCTTCCTCTCCCAGGGACTTGATTAAAGCTGAGGAGTGTCAGAGCCGAAATAGTAGGGAAAGTGCCCTTTGATATGTTCATTTGGTTTTAATTTTGGGGGCCCAGGACAGTGCCAGCTTGTTTTATTTCTCCTTTCTTTTAGCGGCTTTCGCTTGTCCTATCCACTCCTCCCCAACTTCCACCCCCTCCCCTGCTAGAGTTTGTGAATTTCAAGGTCAGCTGAAAGTCAAACTGTACCATGTTGGTGATGAAACACAAGCAGATGTGGCTGGTTTGGCTGACGGTGGCCACACCCTGAGACCGTGCTCAGTCCTGTGGGTGATGCCTGGCAGAATTAATGAAGTCTGATCGCTTGTAACCCTGGGTTTGCATCTCGGGGGTTCAGATTTCAAAGTGGGTGCCAATCAGCCTGTGTTTATCCAAGGGGGCTGAGAGAAGGGATGTCGGCTGGGGCAGGTGTGGCTGCCTCATCCTGGAGCACCAGTGATTGAGCCCAGTTGGAGCGGGTGCCCGTGCTTGGGTCTGGCCTCTGTCAGGTGGTGGTGGCTTTGCCGGATGTTCTCTGCTGGTCCCCTTGCCGGGGGAAGGGACTGGTGGATTTTCCAATGCTGGTCGTGTCATGTGCGGGTCCAGCTGCCCTCTCCCCCTTTGCAGCAGGTCAAGCCGTTGGCCGATGCTGCCACGTGACCAGCACTGTGCTGGCAGTGACCTCAGGGAGAAGGTCAATTTTCAGCTTGGCTTCCTGGCGTCACCCACACCCCTCCGTGACTCAGAAAGTGGCCCAACCAGCTGCCTCCAGCACTTTGGTAGACATGGTTGGGTGGTGCGGGGAGAGGGGCAGCTTTCTGAGGTCCCAGCTGCTTCTGGCACTGTGCCAGACACTGTCCCTCAGCCTGCACGGAAGGTCTTGCTCTGCCCCCCGACCTGGGTCTCCTGGTGCACCGTGGCGGTCCTGTCAAGGTGCGCTTGGAAATCCTCCCTCCCCGCAACGTGCCGGGACTGGCTTACCAGGAAGGCCGGAGAGCAGCAGACTTAGGTTCCTCTCTCTGTGCTCACCAGTTCTTCCCAGTGCATCACCCCGCACCCGCTGCCTCCCAAAGCCCAGGCACGGGGCAGATACATGCATGGCCTGAGCGCAGACAGGCTGAAGGCCGGCTTGGGAGCCAGCGCTGTGTTGAAACCCAGCTCCACCGACGGTCAGCTGTGGGCCCTTGGCCAGCTTCCTTCACTCCTCTAAGCCTCAGTTTCTTTGTCTGTAAGAGGGGATAATGGCGCCCACCTCACAGACTTGCTGCGAGGATTAAATGAAATGGTGCATGTAAAGCGCCTGGCACAGCGCCTGCTGCTCGGTGCCCGATGATGTCCGCTATTACAGCTGTCGTCCACATCCCGGGAGAGAGGCTCGAGAAAACAGTGCCGGGGGACCTGCCCTGGCTCCCCTGAGGCCGTCGGGGTTTTGTAGCTGCAGAGCCCAATTACCCGGCCTGCTCCTCAGTCAAGGGGCTTGGTCTCGTCACCAGGGTCCCTGGCCCAGCTCAGCAGGGAGCAGAAGCAGATGTGGATGGGGAGTTAGCTTGGAATCACCCTACCCTCCGTGCCTGTTTGAGTGGCAGCGTGCTACAGAGGAGTGACGTTTAGAAAATGTCTCCTAAATTGAGGAGTTGTCCGAAATGGTGCTGGTTTTCACAGCACAGGCATTTTTGGATGAGAAAGCCTGAAATCAGAAAATTCTGAATATAGAACAAAGCAGAAGAGGCTGCCACAACAGCACATGTGAGTCAACCCGAATCCCCTCGCAAACAGCCTGCCTTGTTAAAATCAGTCCCTTGGCGCGGGGATTAGCGCTCTGCAAACTCCCACCCCGGGCCTGCCTGCGTTTCGCCCTCCCTGCTGCGCGGTTCTCGCTGATTTTCTTCCCCGGGCACCCGGGGGATTTCCCCCGCACGTAATGGGGGCCACTCCCATTGCTGAAACGATGGAGAGAGTTCGCTTTGCTTTGGCAGAAAAATAGTAACTTCTGCTGGGAATACAGAGAGGCAGAGACGTTATCTGAACAAGTCCCCCTGCCCTGTCTCCTGGGGGTTTTGGGGAAGGAGTGGGGAGAGCTGAGTGAAGGTGGCCTTGTGGGAGGGCCCCTCTAGGTAACTGCGGAATTCCCAAGGGTCATTACTGTTCCTCCTCTTCCTCCAGGAAGTCCTGTCTGGTTTACTTGGTAGCCATTTGTGAGCGTTGATGCGCAGAGTTGGAGCCACCACCCTGGGGCTCAGAGTGGCAGGGCCCTCATGTTGAACAACTGCAGGGACACTCCACACGTGGCAGCTGGTTTGTGCAACCTGCAGTCCCACGGAGCAGGGCTGGAGGACCCGCTGACCGTACACTGTCCAGGTCACCACCTGCCGGGGGTTCAGGGCTGCAGGAAGTCTGTCTAAGACGGAACAGCGAGGCCACACCCAGGAGAAGGTTCCCGTTCCCCTCTCCCCGCCGCTCCCATGGCAGTCTGGGCTGGCCGGAGCAACGCCGGCCGGCGGTCGGCCTGAGTTCTGGAGCCCAGGCCCTTCCTCGCCCTCTCTGCTGAGCCTCCTCGAGCTTGGGCTGCTCATTATTTCTCCACTGGCAGGCGAGTGGGGGGGCCAATTATCAGGGCCTCGCCACCACGTACTGCCTTCAGATGCGTTTTCTCAAACGGTGCAGCCCTCTTTGGGGAGAGGCAATTTGTGGGGAGTTCAGGGCAGCGTAATTTATGGGCCCCCTCTCGCCCGGTTAGGAGTGAGGTGGCTGCGGCTTAATTTAATTAGCTGGGTGGAAGCTGAGGAGATCGCCAGAATGGGCTCAGAATTCTGGTTTAAAAGACACATTTCTCCTCTGAGCAAAGCACGGCCAAAGAGGAAAAGGTCTAAAGTTACTTCATTCATTTGGATTCTTTGGTTAGAGATGTCTTCCAGTTTGAAATATAAACCCACTTATTTTTCTTAACAAGAATCCAGCCCACCAGCTACAGTATTCTGCTCATGCATTTAATAGCAATAATTGAATGGAGCTCAAATTATCATAACCTAATGCTCTAAGTCGGGTCCAACTGCGTCACGGTTTTCCTACGGGGCAGTGAGCGTGTTTGGCAGGGCGGGGAGCAGCCGCCAGCCTCATACAGTGCAGGGTCTTGGTGGCGGAGTTTCAGGGGTGCAGCGACAAGGCTGGGGGCCGGGTGGCAGGTGCTCCCTAGCTGTGACCCACAGCTCTCAGCAGGCGTGGCTTGCTGGATTTCAAAAGGATGCTCAGGGTAAGAGTGAAAGCCAGAGCTGGAAGGGACCCCGAAGTGCTAATACTTCTCCTAGCAGCGGGGGTCATAATGATAATTAGGGCAGCCCCCTTATTTACAGTTGGGGGGGTGGAGCTCTTGAGAAGCTGTATGCTGTGCCGCTCATGACAGGCCCTGGGTCCAGATTTTCAGACTTCCCAGAGCACAGGGGGAAGGCTCCAGGGATGCAGTTCATGGACAGACTGGAAGGGGCCAGGAGGAGATCTGCGTCGCCAGCCACCTGAT
Source organism: Avahi laniger (assembly GCA_963575035.1). Classification (NCBI taxonomy): domain Eukaryota; kingdom Metazoa; phylum Chordata; class Mammalia; order Primates; family Indriidae; genus Avahi; species Avahi laniger. Next base: position 34,548 of record CAUYSK010121228.1, on the reverse strand, counting down.
CTTGGGAAGCCTCTCTGAGCCTCAGTTTTCACATCTGTAAAATGGGGATTCTCGCACCTGCCTGGATTCCCTCACAGAATTGGTTTGTGATGCCAGTGAGAGAATTCACCCAGGGGACAGGACCCAGCAAAGTGCGGCCCGGTGGCCTAGATCATCACCCAGGGCCCCCTCACCCGGGAGAGGGAGGCTACCTGCCTCAACCCAGGCACCATTTTGAGCTCCTTAAAATGACCAGAAGGATCAAAATCACCAGAACTAAGGGGGTGGGCTTGTGCCCGTGGGTGGCCTGGATCTGAGTTCTGTGTTCTACCCCAGACACGGGAGCCCGTGTGGCCAGGCAGAGTGTGCAGTGCTTCTGAGCCGAGCCCTCATGGTTCTTGCTTTCATCAAGCCGTGGAGACGAGGCTCCAGGTGACCCCCTGCGAGAGGCATGGGGCCTTGTGAAGGGAGGAAGAATACTTTTCTAGACAGTGTGCCCCAAAGAGGAATGGAAGAAGGAATTTGTTCCCAGGGCATATGTCAACCCTCCCTCCTTTTCTTCCTTTCTCTTTCTTTCTTCCTTTTTCAACCTAGAGCTCCAAGCAAGGTCACTAGGAAACCTGTGCTGGGTTTGGTGACGGTCCATGGGCTTCAGCTGTACCTGGCCTGGGGTATTTGCCCAGTGCTGTCCTAGAAGCTGGATAGGGACCACTGTTAGCAGATAAAGCAATTACAAAGGCGCACAGTGTTCCAGGAGGCCATTTTGATCCATTTCCCTGGGGGATTGCCTCGGTTACCCTTTTGTTATTTAACAAAGCAAATGGGGCCTCAGCTCTTCAATCACAAATTGTGATGTTGACTACTTCAAAAAAGCAGAGTGAATATTATTCCAATATTTATTTTAGCACAAAACTAACATTTCAGGGCCTGTGCCCATAATTCAAATGTTGATGGGGAACACATTGTGTGAATGTGGTGCAAATATATACAAGGGGGAAGTTGCTTATATTTAATAGGGAAACATGAAGTAAACATTTTTGAATAAAATGGCAAAGACTTGGGTTCTACTAGTTGCAATTTCTCAGTTTAACATATTTAACTGGCACTTCATAGGAGCTGTCATGTGGTCTGACGGCTCAGCAGGGTCAAGGTCAAGTTCTTATTATCAAGGATGCCTCTTAGAGCCCGAGCCTGTGACTTCACGGTCCTGGCGTGCTGGGCTCTCCTTGGTCTGGAAGCTCGTCTGTGGCTCTGGGAAGCACAGTGCGGCTCTTTCTCCCTCTCTCGACATATTCGCTTGCGCTCAAATCCTCGTTAGTGGTGGGAGCCCCTGTAAAGGCCGGGGCACAGGGAGGGAGGCCCTTTGTTAAGGGCAGTCGCCTTCCAGCTGCTTTATAAGAGGCCCGCCCACTCTGGAGTCTGTAACTCCCCAGGGGAGCCCCGTTGGAGGAGAGAGGATGGGCCCCGGGGTCCAGCGCTAGGGATCCTGTGCAGTGGAAACCCCGCTGCTGTGGCATCTTGCGTCACACGAGAAGGGCTGCAGGCTCTGTGTAGACCTCGGGGCCTGTCTGTGCAGATGTGGGGCCTCGACACGGGCAGGCTCTGGGGCTGTTACTACTGCAGGGTGTGGGCATGCGGGCGCTCGCAGCTCTTCCCGGCATCCTCCAGCCTGCGTGTCTCTGGCCGGGGAAGCAGTTCTGGGCTGTTGCTTGCGCAGCCCACAGCCCCTGCCCCTGGCGGGATCTGCCAGGCGACAGGTCTGCAGACGGGGAGGGGCTCTGTGACGTTGCAGGCTGGTTCTTGGGGCTTCCATTTCAGTTCCTAATGTGTCTTCCCTGGAAGGAGGTAGCCCTTGTGACTTCCCCAAGTGCAGAAAGGACGCTTTGGATTTGTTCCCATGGCTTCTGCATGATCACCGTCTTGTTTCCCGAAGTTTCATTTCCTCATGAATTATGCATAGTATTTTTTAAGGGCTTCCTGAGATGGGGGAACCATATAAGCCTTGGTGTCCTACTTTCCGGGGGGCAGGGATAAAGCAACACTCATGGAGAGGAAATTGGGTGGGGGTAGGGAGGGAGGGGGCTGGAGTCTCATCTGTTCCGTCCCACAAACGCTGACCAGGCACCGACTGTGGCCCAGAGCTGTGACGTGCTGGGATGGGTGGGTGGGCGGGCAGGGCAGGGACAGAGGCAAAGTCAGTTGTGCTTCTGAGGGTACCGCACGAGTGAGACAGAAGTTAAGATTTTACATCAGAAATTCAGAGGCCATTTGTTTCAGGCCTTCTGTTTTGGGGGCGAGGGGTAATAATAATTAAACTGAAAATTTTAAAAACGTATAAAGCTAACAGTGCTTATAAATATGCCAGAAACTGTTCTAGGTACTTTAGGGTATTAACTCATTTAACCCTCATGAGGTCAACAGTATCACCCACGTTTTACTGCCATGGCGATGACATCTTGCCCAGGGTCACGCAGGCAGGGGGCGGAGCTGGGTTCTGACCCAGGTAGTGCAACTCCAGCGCGTGGGCGTTTAGGCGCTGTGTTCGTGCGAGGAAGGGCACTGGTACCGAGCCTATTCCTTCCGTGGCCTTTCCCCTGCGGATTTGGTGTTTGGCTCAAGACTCTGACCTGGGCATTTTCCTTCTGTGCCTAGGGATGGACACGATGGTGTTCAGTGCTGAGAGAGCAGAGCAGGAGGTCACCTGCTGCTCTCCACACCCAGGGCTGAACGCGCTTTCCTCTCAGGCAGGATCTGGGATGCAGAACTCTCGGGCTGCTCAGCTGCCATTTGCCGTCTAAGGAAACTGTGGCACTGACTCTCCTGGCCAAAGCTAAGAGCCTTGTCCCAAGGGGGGAGGTAGAGCTGGGGCAAGAGTTTGGTGTCTGAACTGAGATCATGCTACGCCTTCCGCCTGGCTTTTCCAGGGGCCACTCTTTGGGGAGTGGGTACCATAGAACATTTCTCCCAACCTGATGATCCTGCTCTCCCCAGAGAGCCTTTCAAATGGTCCAGATTCTCATTTTGCACCCCGCCCTGCCCATTACTGTTTATTTGTATCTTAAACGCAGGCAACAATCTGGCTGACTTGTGTCTGAGAAGCAGCTGGTTGAAAGCCCCTTGGCCATGCTGGGCTTGTCACCTCAGCGAGCAGGAGACAGACCCAGCCCAGGGCAGGAAGGAGGACAGAGGCCATGGAGGTGGGTGATGGAGGAAGACATGGTGGAGAGGTTAAAACAAGACATCACTTCTGAGCATTCTCTAATTTGAGGCATCACCCAGAAAACCTCCAGATCTTTAGAAAGGGAGTGATTTGGGGACATTTGGCTGAAGCAGGTTGATCCCTCCACAAGATGGGTAGTTGGGGAGCATTCAGTTTGGGATTTGCAGCTACTGGAAGAGCTGTTCAGGAGAGATGGAGTCTTTGGGAGACCTGCTTCCTGGAGAGCTTGGGAAATGAGGTGTTCCCCGAGCATGCGGAGCAAAAGCAGTCGTTGAATCTGAAGAAGAAAGAACGCACAGGGACATCGGCGTGTTCGGGAATGATAAAAAAAAGTAGAGCTCTACACGTAACATCATCTGCCCCTGAAAGCTTTTTTTCTTTTAACTTAAGAATATTCTTCCTTTGCCAACAGAGGTTTGGTCTTCTCTGGGGGAAGCTCGGCAACATGCCATGTGTCTGGCAGCGATCTGCTGCCCAAGGAATGACTTGAGGGTCCCCGAGTGTGGTTTCCGAGCTGGAAACAGTAGAGCAGGAAGAGAAAGAGTGTCTGTCACAGCGTCCAGTCTCTTGTTTCTGAGAACTCGGCCCGTCGGCTGCCAGGCCGGCGCTGGGCGGGCGCGTGCCCGTGTGACGGGACGGCTTCATCTCAGCTGCAGGGGGAAGAGGTCTGCTTGGGTGACGTGGAGACTAGCTTTCAAGGCTTGAAAAATACTTGGATGATGGACAGGCAGGGTGGCTCATTTTAGGTGACCTTTGAGAGAAATAAAAACAATTTTTGGTTTATCTGCAGAATCGACCCCTTTTGCCGTGGAAACAGAGGGAAGGGGGATGCGGCGCAGGAGAGGGATTTGCGCATCGAGTTCAGTGTCTGCAGGGCCCGCCCTCGCCACCTTGCCTGGGACAGCTACACTCAATGTCCCAGGGCTGGGGGGCACGAGGCTGTAGTGTCCCGAGAGTGTTGGGGAGCCACTCTGATGAACCTGGAACCCCCTCACAGGCAGAGAACGAGGGCTCTGAGGTCTGGCCTTGTGGCCCTGACGGGAGTGGTCCTCACCCAGCTGCGGGTGGACGGTTGGAGCAGGTGGGGGCCACGCTGTCCAGACACGGCTCTGGGGGTCTGTGGGGGCCGTGGCTGCTTCTGTGAAATTATACTTTTCACCCTCATGATATTTTGTGTTTGTAGAAGAGCATCATTCTAGACCCAGGTTCTTTCTCTCTTGTCTTTAATTAGTGTGTCCTCTGTTCTGTTCTACGGCTGTGTGGGGACAGGCAGGGAGTGGCCATCTCTGAGGGGACAATAGAATAATCAAAAGATTGTCACCATTTATCTAACTATGGCTGTCAATTCCACATTGATTATGCTCCCTCTGTACTCGGCGTGGCTACCCACAACCTTAGGAGGTGTCAACTCCGTTTTACAGATGAGGAAACTGCGTTTTAGAAGCCCTGTGTGACTTATTTCTGGTTGTTAATATTATTTAAAGGAACATTGTACAAACTTAATCCATGGACGCAAACTTAGGACATCCTGACTGTGAAGTCCACGTTCCTAATCTCTTAACAGCTTTTATTTTCTCTTGTTGTTCATCATATGGTAAAAAAAAAAAAAAAAAAAGAAGATTTCATTCCGCGCCTCTCTGGGACCTTGCTGCTGCGGAGCGAGGACGGTGTGCCGGGACGTTCGGGAACTCGCCCTCCCCCCTGCCAGCGCCGTCGGCCCTTCGCCGTCGTCTCGGACCGCGCGGCGTGGCCGGTTGGTCAGGGCTCCGCCGAGGTTTGCGTGAGAATCGTCTGTGACTCCTGCAAACTCTGCCTTTGCCAGTGGGGCCCCGGCGATGGAGCCCTGCCCTGGAGCGTGGCTGGCGTCTAGGACACATCCAGAAGGGCTGCTGGCGTGGCAGTGGGCACAGGGCCACCAGCAGGTGCGTGGCCAGTCTCTGACTCCCGGAGCATGTGCCCTGCACCCCAGCCATCCTTTGGGGGCACATGGCTGGTCTTGTTTTGATGCCAACTTTGGAGTCCTGTGCAGTCATTAAGTCAGAAAGAGTGTTGCGAGGTCATGTCATAGGACGACGTTTGTGAGATCGGTTCCCTTTCCTTCCTGCTTTGCCTTATTTTTCTGTGTGGGCCTGAATCCCTGGGTCTCTGCCTGTTTCTCTGTGGAGTGGGGAAGGCAGTCCCTGCTCAGCTTCCGGCACCGTGTTGCTCTGAGGACTGCTGGGAGCAGCTAGTGAGGGGCTGCCGGTGTAGGACACTGTGGCCCCTCAACTGGAGTGCTCTTGAGGGCAGGGACTGTGCCTTGATCACCACTAATGGCATAAAGCTGATACTGAATAAATATTGAATCAATCAATAATTGGATGCATCCATTTCCAACCCAGAGAATTGTCTGGATGTGCTTGTGGGGCTGTTCTGATCTATTAATCAGCAAAAGACTCTTTCAAAGAGAGGATTAGGAATTTGAGGAATCAGATGTGATGTTTCTTTAATATTCTGTATCTGAACAGTCAATGGGTGGATCAGGTGTGGCTCAATCCAGCACCCGAACTTTCTCCATGGCAGGATTTCTTTCTCCCCGTTGGTTCCTTCTAGCGGAGTTACTTCTATTCTGCCTCCACTTGGGTAGAAGACGGTTGCAGCAGCCCTCTCCCCATGTTCCATCTTATCTGATCCAGCGGGATAGGCTGGGAGTCTCTGTCCTGGCATTGCTAGCGGAGGGCCTGGGGCTCGCTCTCACGGGGCTGGCTTTGGCCACATGCCCTCCTGTGAACTCATAACTTGGCTGGGGGATGGATGTGGCGATTGGCTTAGATGAGGGACTCTGTTCCACTCTGTGTGGATGGAGAGTGTGGGAGGGATGGATCCTTCAACAAAATTAGAGCTTTTGCTGGAAGAAGGGGAGATGGATCTGGGGGGTTATATAAGGTTCATTCATTCATCAAAGATAGAAATTGATGGTTTAAAAGACTGCATCCCTTTTGGGTTCCTTCAGGCTGCAGAGGTGTTTTCCTCTTCATTTGTCGCATGGGCTCCTGTGGTCCCCCACGTGCGGTCGCGGTGTGTCCGTACGTAGCCGCAACCAGACTGCCCCGCAGGTGCCAGCTGCCTGGCTTCACTGGACGGGCTGTTGGCACTGGGCTCTGCGGTGCTCTGGCTCAAACCGCTCTGAACCTGCATGTGTGCTCACGGACCAGCAATTGGCTGGGCCCTTGGAGGCCACTTATTTCAAATGTTCAGATGAGAAAAACCAAAGCCCAGAGAGGCGAAGGCTCTTCCCCGAAGGCACAGCCAGCTGGTGTCAGAGCCAGGATCAGAACCAGGACTCCTGGCTACTGCCTGAACTCTCCTCCTCATACCCCCACCATTCCCTGGTGCCATTTCTACTTTGAGAAGAGATTTTAGAGCCATAGAGAGACGAGAGACCTGTGCAGGAGGTTAGAGTTCTCATCAAGGGAGCTCCAGCAGCAGAATGACACCCTGTGAAGAATTCGGTCTCCAGAGGCCACGCTGAGCCCTCTTGCCCTCAGGTGCCTGGTCCAGCATCTACAGCAGGCCTCAGGTTTCCAGAAAGTCAGTACTTACACAGACCGGCCTTTGCATTTCTCTTCTCTGAGCTGAGTGATTAGGGTCCCTAAGAGTAAGCATTATCTGCACGTCTTGGGAATGTGTGTCTTTCACACATGCGGCCCTTCCAGAAAGATTTAGCCTGGGGATGAAGCAGACGGGCTCTAACTGAGGGCAGATACCAATCATTTTTACAATTGTTTGCAACAGGAGAGGAAACATGAGCTTAACAGTTCTGTTGTGGATGGATTTGGAGAGAAACACGAATGAATTGTCAACAGGATGGCTTCTGCTTTTCTCCTGGGATTTGCTGCCTTCCCTGCGATCGGCCGCCCTGTGCAGAGCCCCAGGATTTGTAGACATTCTTTGCAGGTGGGGCTCATTGTGCGGCGCAGCCTTGGGCTGGGCGCATCTGTGGAAGAATCTGTCAGGTGTGTTGGCGAAGGGAGCGCGCTCCTCGGAGGGGAATTTGGAGCAGCCCCCTGTACTTCTTCCAGCTGGGGGAGGGACCCAGGCGAGAGGCTTAGACATCAGCGGGCACACGCTGGCTTCCTGAGTTGGTCTAAGCCTCCCTAATGTTTTCAAAAGCCCTAGACAACAGTAACCGAGAGGAACAGCCTTTTCAGCCTCCTGCCAGGAAAAAAAAAAAAAGATCCTGCTCAGAAATCCATTTGCGGGAAGTTTGAAGTTTGAAGCCCTCCAGCTGCAGACTGGCGGCCTGGGTGGTCGGGCGGGGCGGGGCGGGTGTTCTCGAGTGGAAGGAGAGTGGAGCGTGGGGCGGCTGGGGTGTGCGGCCGGGAGGTCGCAGTGGCGTTTAATAGCGGCGGTGCAGTTGGCATCTGGCAGGCCTGGGTTCGTGTGTTGGCTCTGTCCTGAGCCAGCTGCAAAATCTTGGGCAAGTTACTTAGCCTGTCTAAACCTCAGTTTACTTATCTGTAAAATGGAGATAATAATACCTCGTTGCTTATTAAGAGAATTAAATGAGACTGTGTCTATAAAGCCCTTGGCACAGTGGTTGGTACAATCGGTGGAGGTGGTGGTTGCTGCTGTTATTATCCCAAACATATCCCAAATGAACACATGATCCAGGTAAAAACAGCGTGTTCTCTGTGCAAATGCATCCTCCAAACAAGTTCCTAGCCTCACTTCTAAGCAGATGGCCACCTTCAAGCCACTGTTTATAGAAATTCTGAAGCCATCACCGATTAATATTGGTACAGACAATAACACTTCAAAATAATTTGCCACTTTGCAAATGTGAGGCAGCTTTGGGTGGGAAAGGACCCCGGATCCATGGTGTGTGATTCCTGGTTTAGGAGGAGGCTTGTGGCAGCTAGTTACACATGTACCTGGGGAGTATGAGGTAACACAGGTGGAAAGACTTGTAGGGCAAAGCAGAAATTGGGGCCCAGGATGGTTTCCCATCCCCTGTCCCAATAATAGCTAGAAAAGGAAGCCAAGGCAACAGCAGTCATCGATGGACAGACTGGGGTTTTCTGTGCTCTTAATGGTTTTGTACGCCCGACGTGGTCGCTGCCCCTCAGCTGACGGTGTTACTTGCATCTTTCAGAAAAGGAATGGCTAAATGATGTATTCCAGGTCTCGCAGGTAGGAAGGAACCAAGCCAAGACTCAAAGCCCTCTCCAAATACGCTCTTTCAGAAACACTATTTCCAGGAGCGCCGGGTGGGTGGCTGGGTGTCCACATCTGGACATTCCGGCATGGAGAGGCTGAGTGGCTTCAGCTGGGAATGGTGACCTGGGCATTCTCAGAGTGTGGCCTGAATATGAGGGAAAGTGCCTGGCAGTTGGGAGTCCCACGTGGTCTGGGCATCGCAGGGCCCTGTGTGTCCGTTCGTGCCCATGGCCCCCACCGCGGCAGGGCACAGCTTCTCCATGAAACCCTCCCTGGCCAGTCTTGTCCCCACATTCCCCAGGCCACCCCCTGCCCTACCTGGTGGCTGGGGAGACCACTGAGCCGGAGGCCTTCTGTCGTGGTGGGGTGGAGGGGTACCGGGGGAATCCAGGGGGTTGGGGTTGGGGGAAGCTGCCTCGGGTCGGCACTGGGGTGGTGCAAGCTCCTCCTCACTCTTCGTGTCTGGGTCCCGGCCTCCCAGGTGAGACGTGCCCACCATTACTGCTGTACTGCCTTTGTGGCCTTCCTCTGCATGGTGTTTATCACGGTCGCAGTATTGCTTCCTTGTCTGGTTATGTGGTTAACACCGATCCCTGCCCCAGAAGGGGCTGGCTGGATGAGCGACCGTGAGATTCTGTGAGTGGTCGCCGGCCCGCAGCCTCTGCCGGCTCCGTGGGGCGGTGGGCAGCAGGACTCCAGGGCTCCCCCTCCTGAAGGTGGTCGGGAACAGGGCTCTGCTCCCTGAAGGAAAGGGCTGGCGGGGAGCCCGGGGCTGCTCGCCTGACCTGCTGGGCCTTCAGATCTGCTCCATCTGAGCAGTCGATTAATTAGTAACCGGAGCTACCCATCATCGCTGGCTCTTGTGGGAGCTGCCGAGCCCCCTCCTTCCTCCTTTCCAGTTGCTCAAATTGAGCAGCCCGGTGCTGTGATATCATTTGAAACGTGGCCAAGAAGCAATTAATGTGCCGGTTTGCTGACAAGGATTTGCTGCCACAGCAAGCAGGGGCTGGGATGGGAAGGCCTGCGCAGGAGGGAGAGGATGAGAGAGCAAACAAAGGTGCGAGGAGGCTGCTACTGGAGCGACCTGCCCCTCCTCCTGCCTTCTCACCCCTCCCTGCCTGGACCCACGTGCTGCCTGCAGGGAGGGCCCTGGAGGTGGCTGGGATGGGGCAGCCGTCAGTTCCTGAACCCTGCTCCATGCTGGGGGAGCTGGGCTCATGGTCCTGATCGGTCCTCACAAGAACTCTGAGAGGCGTCAGGGGCCCATTTTACAGGCAAGGCGGCTGAGGCTCCAGAAATGGCAGGACTGGCCCCATGTGCCCCGGGCAGTAAGCGGCGGGGTGGGGTCTGAGCAGCTGGAAAAGCCGCCTGTTCAGGCAGGTGCCCATCAGGGGTGGGAAGGGTCAGCCCCTGGGCCCACCTCCAGGTCACGGTGACTTGTGTGGGACCACGGGGCGTGATAAATGGCAGCATTGTGTAATCGGGGGCTGCCTCTGGAGGATGGTTGGCACGAATGGGGTGGAGCGGGCGAAGCTGGCCCTGCCGATGGAGCAGAGCCCGAGACGGGTGAGCGCCACCTGGGAGCACTTCTGCAGAGCAGCACCGCTTCCCTCCCCGACAAAGCTGGCCCCTGGCAGGGCCCGGGTGTCTCTCAGAAGCCCCTGCAGACGGAGACAGCCTGATGGGGGGTGGCATCCAGGTCTCTGTCTCAGCGGCTGGGGCACCCTGTGCTCTGCCTTCTCACCCCTCTCAACAGCTTTTGGGGCCAGCCTGTGGGGAGTCCTGCCGGCCCTGACTGTTGACTCATCCTGGGTGGAATTATGTACAGAAATTAGTCAACAGAGGCCATTCCTGGGACCACAGGCGGCTGGCCGCGGGCACCACGCAGGCGCCCTGCCCGCCCCAGAGTGTCCTTTCAGACACTGAGCATGGCCTTTGTGGGTGCGCCTTCGGGGATGGGTGCTGCTGCCTGCAGAGCCATGTAGGTGGCGGCCTGGCCCGCTGCCCCCCGGCCTTCTCCCGCAGATCCTGGGTGGGGGACGTGTTCCGGCCTCTCCCAGCTTGCGGCGGGGTGGGGGGGCACCCACGGACTGGGCGGCTGGCCCCTCCCCACCCAGCACCTTTCCAGGCACCTCACGTGCCAAGCACAGTGTGGGACACTAAGGATTTGGGGGAAATAGCATGCGGGCTGGGGTCAGGGATCTCCTGGGGTAGGGACGGGAAGGGTGGCACACACATGGATGTAGGCAGAGAAGTCTTGTCCCGTAAGCGGGCTCGTTGGTTGATTTCCTTATGGTAATACGGACCCACAGTGAAATTGTCACAGGGCATGTGTTCTAGAAAGGTAGGTGGTAACAACTGTGTCCCTCCACCCGTCTCTAGCCCCCAGCTTCCCTCCCCAGAGCCACTGTCATCAGTGTGTCCTTTGTGCCCTCCCTGAGATAAGCTCATCCGAGCACACGGGAGTCGGTGCATATATACTTGCTGGGTGCGCCCAGACTTTTGCATGAATAGCAGCAGACTCTGCACGCCGAGCTGCCCTATTGCTTTTCCTTTTGAACACGGCGTGTCTTGGTGCTCATTTCTTACCAGTTTATACGGAGCTGTCTCATTCCTTTTAATAGCTGCGTGTTATTCCACTGTATAGATGGAACATATATTTTTTTGGCCAGGGCCCTAGGTGGGCTTTGTGGTTGCGCTCCGTCCTTTGCTGCAATGAGCGAGGCTGCCGCAGTGGATGTCTTAGTGCACATGTGCACCGTGGAGACGTTCCTAGAGGTGGAAATGCTGGTCAGAGTGAGTGATCGATTCTGTCGTGTTGCCCAGCAAGGAGGTTGGAGCAATCTCTCTCACCAGTGAGGTGTGAGTGGCTTGTTTCCCCTATCTTCACCTGCACAAGGCGGTATCGGACTTGCGGATCTTTGCCAACCTGATGAAAAACGTCATCTTGTTGCGGTTTTGTTCTGTGTTGATTTGGTTGCGTGTGGTAGGGTGCCCTCTGCGTGGTAAGCGTCGCGTGCCATCCCCGAGGTGGGTTGAGACGGTGCTGTGCGCTTGGCCTGCACGGCTTTTGCTTCCAGGTGGGCCGGCACTCTCCAGGGGGCTCTCGCGGGGGCTTGCTCTGCTTCACGTGCCAGGCGGGTAAGAAGGGGCAGAGGAGGCCAAGGGCCGGCTGGGGCGGGGAGCAGGTACATCACCTGGAGTTTTGGGGAGGACGTGGCTGTGATCGCACTTTGCCCGCAGCCTTCTGTCCTACGGGGTGGAGCCTCCCAGGTGTCGGTCTGCTGCGTGGACCTGCTCCCCGGCCCCTGCCAGCATCTCATTAAGGCCTCTGTGGCCCCTCTACTCCCCCGGCCCCAACGAAAGGGCAGCTCCTCAGCACGTCACCTGAGGCTCCTCTCTGACCTCCGGTCTCTCCCCAGCTCACCCATCTGGACCGCTCGGTTGCCGTAGCTACCTCCTTGCCCCTTCGTGGCAGTTCTGAGTGTTGCACCTCCTGCCTAGAGGCCTCCTGGACAAGAAACAAAGTCACAGTCACTTTTGTGACTGGCCCCTGCTTCCTGCTCTGGTCTCTAAATCTACTCTCCGTCCCGATCTGCCCACTCAGCCTCCCCCAGACGGACTCTGTGCCTTTCAGCCCCTGTGGCCTCTGTTCAAGCCACTCGCCGAGCCTGGCATCTTCTCCTTTCTCTCCTCCCGTAATCACACTGCTTGAAATCGAGGTCGTGGGCACTGCTGAGGAGCCATGTCCAGTCATACTGATGTGCTGTCTTTGTCCAGGTCGCTCTGGGGGCAGTGCCCAGGTCCCTGGGACCAGCAGTGGTAGCTGTAGCAGTAGCAGCCAATGTGTGCAGCGAGTGGCAGCGATGAGACTGGACGTCTGGGTCTGAGAGCTGACGCAGCTCCAGCCTCCCTCCCCACCTCGCTCGTGAGCTGTGTCCGTGCTGCCGGGGTCGCAGCCTTGCAGCCGCTGCAGCTGCAGCTCCTGCCGGGTACGGGGCGCTCGGTAACTGGTGAGTGAATGGATGAGGGGACAGCGAGCGCATTGGAGGTTCTGAGCAGGAGGGTGCCAGGAAGGACTGGACATGAGGGGACCACTTCAAGTCCTGCGTGAGGACCCAAAGGGTAAGGGCCTGTGTCCAGGAGGACAGGGAGGAGGGGTCCACTCCAGCCGATGCCTTCTGGGGCTCTGTGTGCCAGGCATAGGCCTATCCCACCTGTGCCCTCCTGGAGGCAGGGCTGCTGCTGCCTGTCCGCATATCCCCCGCACGGTGCCCTCGCAGGCCAGCACCTGCAGTGAGGGGTGCGGGGGGGCTGGCTGGGCCTAGGCTGGGCCCGAGTCCTGGTGTGACCTGGATGCAAAGTCTTTCTCAATGGGCTCTTCATCTGCCTTTCCTCTGTTCAATCTCAGATGAGAGCCAGACAGAGCAGGGTGTCAGTGGCAGCTTTGGAGGCAGAGTGATCTGGGTGCTGCTCCCAGCTGGTGCCCCTGACAGTTCTCCCATCTGTGTGATGTGATGATGACGTAGGTCACCATGAGGATCACCTATGGTACCCTGTGTGTGGAACCCCCCAGGGTCTGAGCATGGGAAGTGGTTGGCTTGGTGACGGTGATGGTAGAAGTCATGCTGAGAGAGGACTTGGGTCTTGGAACCAGCAGGTGTAGGGTCAGAGTGAGGGCGAGGCTCCGGACCAGCCACCGGAGCACCCGCTCTTCCCAGCCGCTTGGGGACTGCTGTGTGGCTTGCAGCACCCAACCATTTTAGCGGAAGGCTGGCCCTGCTGCAGTGACCTGTGGCCTTGCAGTGGACATGGTCAGCTGATTATTCTTATGCCCTCCTGGCCTATCCATAGAGATGACCATGCCACCAATTTACCTGTCCCTCCAGACTGACCTGATCCGCAGCTGCTCTGGCTCTTGGTGGATAGGCGGGTCCGAGGCTGGCATGCGGGGGGAAGGAGATTGCTCTTGGCCTAAACTGGTGCCTCGAGTGTTGGGACAGTCTTGGGACCTGGTGTTTGGCCAGGACCTGCACACTCAGGCCTGTGACGGGCTGATGTCACCAGGTGTGAGTCTAGTCACCAGGCACAGGGGAGACGAGGGGGAAGGAAGGTCTTGGAGGCCATTGTTGCCGAGCTTATGTGGATTAGGCTTTTCATAAGAAGGGAAGAAAGGAATCTGCTTTGTCGCAACTGGGCACCAGGCTGGAAGCGCAGTTGGTGTTCCTGGCAGTCCTCGGCAGTCTCCAAAGCTTGTTTGTTGCTTTTCTGAGACACGTCCAGGTGCTCTCTGTTATGATAACGAGTGGTGACACAGTGAGCTTGAAAATGGGATAAACAAACAGACTAAAAATAATTGGATTCGGGGCGTCTTGGCACCGAATCGAACGTGCAGGCTGTCACCGCTCAGCCCAAGGGGGAAGGTGGCGCCATCAAAGGCCCCCTGCCCCTGGAGCCACAGGGAAGTGGGGTTGGGTGTGGCGGAGCCCCCTCTCCTGGCCCCACTTCGCACCGCTGCGCAGTGATGGGGGGTCCGAGGGTCGGGGCGCCGGCTGGTGCCTGGAGCCCGGAGGAGGGGCGTGGTGCTCCCGGATGTGAGTGAGGCGGTTTATGTCTGTTTGGAGGAAGCTGGGCCAATGTTTGGACATCTTTATGGTTTTGGAAGTTTCTTGGCCTCACCCAGAGGAGCCATGGTTGCATCAGAATTTGAGGTCCTCTCCTCGGTGGCCCGTGAAGAGGGAGAAAAGAGCAAAGAGAGCAAACGCAGAGTGGTTGAGGAAGGGAGGGGGTGATGAGATGCCTTTCTAATCCCAGGCTGCTGCTCTGTGCCACCTTCTGTCCCTTGAGAGAACTGAGATGTGTTGGGAGGCTGATCCCGCCAGGGAGAGGGGCTGGGACCACGAGTCCGGGCTGTGCAGGGCCTAGTGGGTGGGGTGCTCGTTAGGAGGGTGTGCCCGGCAGCAGAAGGCTCAGTCAAAGGGCGCCTGCAGGGGGAGACTGAGCAGAGAGGCACGGGCAGGTGAGTCTGTGCTTCTGTCAGGGGCATCGGTGCCCGTCAGGTGACGAGGATGGTCCTGTAGATCCCAGGCCTCACGTTGACCTGAGATCCTGCCCAGTAAACAGGCATTTGCCCTGGGGTCATAAGTCCCACCTGCCAATGCTTGTTTCCTCCTGGCCACGTGGTCGGTAGGATTCTACTTCGCTGTCCCCTAGGTGTTAAGTGTGGCCACGGGACCTGTGCAGGCCAAAAAAGCACGAGCAGACTCGATGTGCGTCACTTCCAGCTGGAAGTTTTAAAACCCAGCGTGTGATTGGCCTTATTTTTCTTTTCATCTGACACAGTGTCGAGAAAGTGGCTGATCTGCCTGCCCAGGCCCCAGAGCGAGGACGAGGCAGGGTGGAAGCCCCAGCTGGCCCGTGGCGGATGGATGGCGTAAGGAAGGAGTCCCCTGTGTGGTTTTAAGCTGCTGAGACTTCGTGGTTGTTTGTTACCGCGGCAGAACCTGGCCGTCCTGGTGGTGCCCGAAACCTCGTGAAGGCAGCAGATGGCTTTTCCATGGCGCCACCTTGCTCGCTGCGCACCAATTGCGGTGGCCTTTCTGAGCTTGGACACACCACTCTCACTCCCTCCTCAGGTCCTCTGCACTCCCTCTTCCCTCTGACCAGTACACTCTTGCCCCAGACCTCTGCACGGCAGCTCCCGGCCGTTCAGGTCTCAG
The DNA here is from genome assembly GCA_963575035.1 of Avahi laniger. Lineage (NCBI taxonomy): Eukaryota > Metazoa > Chordata > Mammalia > Primates > Indriidae > Avahi > Avahi laniger. The sequence continues at coordinate 19,431 of CAUYSK010121228.1, read as the reverse complement.
CTCCAGTATCACCTCCTGGACACTGACGCTGACCGACCTAAAGTGTTCCCACCGCATTGTCACCCTATCATGTTCCTGTCTCTACCTTCCTAGCACTCGCTGCGTGTACGTGTGCTTGTTTATTCTGTCTCCCCTAGAAACGTGGCTCTGTGACGGCCAGGACCCAGCCGCCAGGTTCAGAGGTCCGGAGGCCGTGTGTCCAACAGCACTGGCCAGTGACAGGAGGCCCGTGAGCACTTGTTGCATGTGGATTGGAAGGTGCGAGGGACGCAGTGAGATTCTACTGCGGTGATCTAAGGGTGGAAACTGTAAAACATACTTGTTCAGTGGTGACGATGGAGTCGGAGCTTAACAAACCGTGGAGGGAGCAAGCTCTGGCGGGAGGGGTGCCGCCGATGCCAGCCGTGGGACAAGACCACGTGCTCTCCCAAGTGGGGACTACGACATTCCCGAGATCCCTCTGCCGCCAGCCAGCTCTGTGTGTGTGCAGGGAGCAGAAAAGCTGCCATAGTTTCTTTAGGGAGGAGGAGGGTTCCAGGGTGGTGACTTGGGCTGTCCACCAAGAGCCAGAGCAGCTGTGGATCCGGTCAGTCTGGAGGGACAGGTAAGTTGGTGGCATGGTCATCTCTACAGATAGGCCAGGAGGGCATACGAATAATGAATGAATGAGCAAGCGAGTGAATGAATGAATGAAAGCTGGGCACCCCAAGGGCCAGTTTTGTGACCTCTCTACCCCTGGAGGGTCCTTTGCTGATCAGGAGGATGGCAGAAGCCAGGAGCTCCAGACAAAGAGTCAGGGACCCAGAGCAGGTGACCCAGTGGTTTGGAAGGGGTGAGTGGGAGGAGGGAGGAAGTTTCCAGACTGCTGCTTGGCTGGCCCCGATCTTTGTCCTCCTCAGAACCCCCAGTGCTGCTCTTCCCTTTGCCATGTGGTGACATGCTCCTCCTGGGAGCCCTGAAGCTGGCAGCACCCGCTCTGTCTCCCGCAGGAGTCGGTCACTATGGGCACTTATCTCGCCGGCTGAGCTGCCTTCTTGCTCATGTGCCCCCACCAGCCCTTCAGGGCGGCCCCTTATCTTCTCTGTCTCCTCACTCACTGCCTGCACATGGCCCCTGCTTTGTCAATGACCGTGGAGTGATAAGGGACATGGCATCTTATTCAGAGAGCTGAAGGACTCTCAACTGGAAGGGAAAGCTGCCCGGCTGTGTGGCCTTGGGGCGGGACCCAGGCTGTCCTGCGGAAGTTATGGGCAGACCGATGCCGACTCACTGGGAGGAGGAACCTTCTGCCCATCAGAGCGGCCATCCATAGACCCGGCTGCCTTGGGGCCACCAGCCATCGCTGGGTGTGACCGCCAGCCCCTTCCATTCCAGAAAGGAGGCTGAAGTGCCAGACCTTCCAGCTAGTTATTGGGTTTTTTTCGGGGCCCTGAAGACTGGGGTCTGGAGCAGCTGTGACCTGAGGTGGGTGCGGAGGAGCTGAGTTGCAGGGTGAGGGCCCCAGGTGTTTGCCAGAGGACAGGGGTGCCCCGCCTCATTGAAAGTTGGGGCCCAGCAGCTTCGTCGAACTGCCCGGAGCATTGGAGATTGGGGAGAAGGGTGCCCGCCCCACGCTGGGTGTGAAAACACTTGTTCTGTGTCCTCTGTAGCAGGTTGGGCAACCTGGGCAGGGCAGTGCCACACCTGGCCCTGCACCCAGCGCCCATTGGAATTTCCACTCTCTGTGCCCTGGTGGGTTTCCTGGGGAAGCAGCTGCCCTGCTCGCTCCACCAGGCTTGGCGTCCGCCTGGCGAGTGGATGTGCCTCTGGCCCTGCCCTGGCTCTGGGCTTCTGAGTGGTCCCTAGAGCAGGAGAGAGAGCCTTCCAAGATGGCAGGTGGTGGGTACACAGCGGTGTCTCTTTGGCTCCATGCCTCCCTAAGCCACATGCCCCAGGCTCCGTGAGAAAAGGCTGCTGTTCCTGATCCTTGGGCCTCAGTTCTCCTGTCTGTGGCTTTAGGAAATGCCTCTCCCCTCTCACCGTGCTGCCCCCTGACTGATTCACGCTGAGTTAACTGTTGAGTGGCTGCGTGCTGACCCTCCACGCCCAGCTCCGCCCTTGGCAGCATTGTTAGGCCTGGGCCCTGATCCTACCTCCTCCTTTAACCTTTGACCTTTAACTTGATTTGCTATTCCTTCCCCCTCCAGCCTGGCCATCCCTGCCTCCGAAATATGCCTGTATCTTTCCACCTGTGTGCCTCTTGCTCTCTCCCAGGCTGCTCGCGGTTAACCCTTGCTGTGTGTGACTTCTCTGGCAGAAGGGAGCCGTGTGCTGCGGATGTTTGCAGGATGAGGGCACAGTCACCATCTCCCCTTGATGGCAGGGGCAGTGCTGCTTGTCCCAGGCCAGGTGTACTGCTCAGCCTAGGGCCAAATCTGCAGTGGAGGCCAGTGAGTGCCCCTGGTCTGGAGGGACCTGCGTGACCCTGTAGGAAGTAGGGTCACGGCTCCTCCCTTGGGACACGCTGCACACTGGTGTGACTCTTTGATGACCTCGCTCTACCTCTGTTGCATCATCTGCCGGATGGGGCGAGCGGGTCTGGCCCACTGCGCTGGTTGCTGGGGTGTGGCGAGCTGGAGGGCCGTCTGGGGTGGGTGACACAGCCCTGGCAGGACGGGAACTGGAGAGGGGGTGGGTGGGGTGGGAAGGGGAGCGAGAAAGGGGAGCTAGAAGGGACAAAAGAGCGGGCCCTTGGCACTGTAGCCAGCGTATGACGTGGTGAGTCTCTTGCCCTATCTGGGCATTACTGTTCATTTGGACAAAACTGGGCTTCCTTTCTCCTGCCCTGGCATGGGGGCAGGGGGTCTGTTTTGGGGGCTGAGCTGGGCTGCAGTGGCAGCATCTGCTGGTCCTCAGCTCCTTCGCCCATTCAGAGCACCTACTGTGTGCCGGTCACTGAGCAGGGCAGACGTGGGCCGACCTGGCTGGATCACAGGGGTGGGGATGGGTCCCACGGACTCGCCCTGAGGAGGGCTGGGAGAACTTGGGTGGCAACGGGAATAAATTTGTCTCTGCTGAACGCCCCAGAAATCATCCTAGATAATGAGGTGGCAGCGGCAAAGCCATGGAGATTCCAGCAGCTTCTATGAGGCTGCCCAAGTTTTTGGGTCTTGCAGGCATCTCACAGTTCAGTGAGCCTGGCTGAGCTGTGATGCAGGATGCCACCTCGTCACGGGCCACGACCGGCATGCTCTGACGTTACAGCAGGGAGCTTTCCCAGGGTGCTGCACTCGCTGCGTGGAGTCACGTAACCCGAGTCCTCGGTCCGAGATAGCCCCGCCACTGCTTTGGCTCCGTCTCATCCTGACCGCACTCTTCGCTGTCTGAAATTTGAGTTCGTTCTTTCGTTACTTGTCTCGTGTGTTTTCTCCCGCTGGGCTGGAGCGCTGTGAGGGCCATGCATCTCTCTGGTGCTGTAGCTCCTGTGCCCAGAACAGGCATGGGACAGGCTAGGGACTCGGCAGGTGTTTGCTCAATAATCGAATGAATGAATAAAATGCAAATTGGATTTTTTTGCAGCTGTCTGGTGAACTAGGTGCTGTTCCTGTCCTGTGTTCTGAAGAAGGAAAATATGGCTTAATGAGAACTGACAGGCTCATGTGACTGAGCTGGTAGGTGGCAGGGCTGGGATTGGAGCCCCCACGCGTGCATAGGTCGGGTGGGCACGGGCATCAGCTGGTCGCAGTGCTCGTGGGTAGACCTGGCACGCGCGTGGGAGCTGTGTGTGAGCAGCTGTCCTTTTACTGTGCATGACATGTCGAGATGGAAAGGCTTTGCGGGAATTTTGCTTTATAGGCATATAAAGGCCTTTATGACCCATAATGTGGACGTGGGTCCAAAGAGGACTCGATTCTGCGTTCTGCCAGGGGGGTTGTCAGAGGCCCTTGTGGAGGCTGGAGCTCCTGGCCCTGTTCCGAGGAGGCTGGACCCCAGCGAGGAGGAAGAGCTGGCTGAGGTCAGGGCCTGGGGCAGGATGGGGTGGCAGCATCCCTGGGGTGAAATGCAGGTTTAAGCGACCTCAGTGGGAAATGTGACGTTATGTAGCTCATTAAACCCTACAGAAGCAGGGAGGAGAGCTGCTTCCAATTATCAGGATGAAAATTAATGGAATAAAATCTCTAGCCAGGCTGCCCAACAGTGGAGCAGGCAGGGCTTTTCCTGCCTGGTCAGGACTGGCCAGGAGTGTTTGGGGCAATCACACCGCAAGGAAGGGAGGGGGCCTGAGCTGTGTGCAGATGAATGGGCTGGGGGAGGGGTCCTTGCTAATCCTCACGGCTTTTCTCCCTTGACCCAGAGGAGGAAGGGACCTGGGGCTGAGCAGGAAGCTGGACAAGGCTTGCAGAGACTGGGGACGGGAGGAGGCCCCTTTGCGCCCTGACCAGCCTCTGGGGCTGAAACAGACATTTGATTTGGCTTCTTGCAGGGGTGCATGTGAACCCTTCAAGTCCCTTGAGGTTTCCAGGGAGCTGCAGTCCTGGGGCAAGTCCGAGATGGAACTTGGGGGTCTCACGTTTGATCATTTGCCTGCAGACCTTGTCCACAGCCGCCACGTCCGTGAACGGGCAGCCCACACTTGGCTTGACCTGAGGACAGGTGGGGGTGCCTTGGTTATCATAGTCATAGTGATGATTATTCCAACTATCTAGCTATCCGGAGGCCTGGAGCTGAGAGCCACAGGCTGAGTCCCAGCCCTCCGGGAGGATCAGAGCCCACTGCTTAAAAGGAGGAGCAGGTCTGGTTCATGTCTGCCTTCCTCCCAGCCCAGCCGTGTGCTGTAGGTCTCTCTTGTTGGAACTCACCTGCTCAAACGTCTGCCGCCACTCAAGGGAGTGGATCACTTGGCCAGGCAGACAGTGTGCTCAAATGATCCCACCTGGCTGCTTCTTGGACTAGGATACTAAACATTCAATACATATTAATCATTGGTAACAACTTAAGAGACTGATACTATATCATCTCCATCTTATTGATAAAGAAACTGAGGCTCAGAGAGGTGAGGTGACTTGCCTAAAGACACACAGCCAGGAAGTGGTGGACTGGAACCCGGGCAGTGTGACTCACTTCTGAGCCAGTGCACCAAGGCGCTGCCTTCTGCTACCCTCTTGGATGGGGGAGGCAGCCTGCCTTCTAGGACACTCCGCCTTCCCTGCAGCGTGTCTGGACTCCTCACGTCATTCTCTGGAGGTGGGGAGGGTAGGCTTGCGTGGCCGGTAAGGAAACTAAAAGGCCGAGTGGCCTGTAGGGCTCACGCTGTGCGCCAGTCACACTTATCTGCGGATGAGGGTGTTCTGGTTGTAGTAGTCGAAGTCCTTGGATGCTAGTGGTTTCTCTCAGGAGAAGCCTGAGTTCCCTTGGTCTAAAGGAGCTGGTTGTCCAGTGCCTGGAACCCAAGAAGACATTAGTGGTTCCTGGGTCCATAGCTCTCTTGGTGGGGACTCTATTTCTTTGGGGGGGCTGCCCTCAGGGAGGGACCACCCAGGGTGCTGGGTGGCAGGGTCTTGTGGCTCAGTGCACACTGCCCTGGACAGAACAAGAGCTGGCATGCTCAGGGCTGGGCAGCCAAGCTGGACTGTTTTCCTGGATTGTTATATTTATTCTCACTAATCTACTCCCCTTGCCTGTTTATACAACACAGAGATCTAATAAAATGTATTTGAGCCCAGAGCAAATGAGGAACATTTTGGAAAGAAGTATAAAAGGAAAGGGATCTCGGGATACCTAGCTAGTCTGAGTCACGCTCTCTGCTCCGAGGCCCTGCCTTTCAGACTCCATTTCTCCTCTCGTCCTCGGTGAAAGGCAGAGGAGACTCTGCTTTTGGCGTGGGGTTTGCACATGTGCCTGTCCAGAGCGGGACGCTTCCCATCGGTCGATGCGGGCACGGTGGCGCTTCCATCTAAGGATCCCTCGTGGAAAAGCGGCCGATCTCATCACTTACGTGCCAGGACCCCGGATGCCGAGGCAGGGGAATGCTGCAATCTAAACATTTACATTCTAAAAAATGGGAAATCATCTGCTTAGATATAAATTAGCCAGGGCCTGACGGGTTTATTACATCCTGGAATGCTTTCATGAGGCTTTCAGAGGGGTCCGTGGTGCAGGCCCAGGTCTCCAGCTGGGATGGCCGGGGGCGTGCTCCTGGGGGGACCCCTGGAAGACACAGGCAGGGGCTGACTCGTCCTCACATTCCCCTGGGCCTGTGCCGGATGGGTGTGTGAGATGGGGCACGGGGGTGCCCAGTGCTGCGGCCGAGCAGCGGCTGCTTGAAGCCAGTGGGGAGAGGGTGGTCAGGGAAGAGCAGGGGAACCAGGCGCGGAGGCCCGTCAGAGGCTGCGGTCGGAAAGCGGAATGGGAGAAATCCGCTCTGGGATTTCACAATACAGCGTATGAGACGGGGCTCTTGCTGAGTGGGAAGAAGACAAAGAGGAGGGCAGGATCGTACGCCCTCTGGGGAGTTTTTAGACAAGGCTCGGAGTGAGAGCCCCCTGGGCAGGGCTGGGTTTGAACTCTGCTAGGATGGTGGCCAGCTTAGCCCCCACCTGCCCCAGAGCAACCCCCCACCCCTGGCAGGATCCCTAAGGCTGGGCCGATATTCCAGAAAGAGCCGAGTCCCGTGCTCAGGGAGTTTTATTAGATCTCAGGGATTAGGTATGAAAAACACACAAACACAAACATACACACATAATTGTGTGAACTTTATTCCTCCTTTTGTATGTTATATGCACTCATGTATATATAATATACAATATAATATACGTAAGAAGTATGTATGTAGGTATATTATAAGTATATGAGTAGATATACGTAGAACAGATGCTGAGTAAACGATTTTGGAAGAATTTGCTGCTGTGATGAGTGATCTATGACATTAGCTGTTTTGTTTTTCTGGTTTAGAGGAAGAACCCTATTTTGTCCAAGGGGTCTTATTTTGGAGGATTTTATTCAGAGCAGTGGTTTTCAAAGTAGTCTGCATTTGAATCATCCATTGGTCTTGTTTAACCAGATCACTGGTCCCATCTGCCTTCGGAGCTTCTGCTCCATTGGGTCTGGAGTGGGCGCTGAAATTTGCATTTCCGTCAGTTCCCGCTGCTGCCACTGCTGTTGGTCCAGGGACCTCACTTTGAGGACCACTGATCTAGAGAAGTGTGTGGGCTTTGGTAGGGGCCAAGGGATCCTTTATACAACTGGGTCTGAGAACTTATCATTCTTGCCTTTGGTAGAATGAAAGAAGATTCACGGGTATCCACGGAACCATTTCCTTGTTTTGAGAAAGAAGCCAGATCCTCTTGTCCTGTGGGCAGAGCCAGCGTGCTGCCCCACGGAGCGGTGCCTGGCTTTGTGGGTCTACAGATTCATTCAGCAGGCATCCGCAGCGTCCGCTCTGCGCCCTGCCCTGGGCGTGGTGTGTCTCTGGGAAAGGCTCTCGGGCGGAATAGTGCCAGCGCCGTGGAATCTAACAAATGGGGGGTACTTCCTCGTGCCCAGCTGGGCCGCCCTGGGTGGGGAGCTGGGGAAGGGGACGTGATGCAGCACGAGGTACGGGGGTGCTGGCCATCCTCTGTGCCCTCCCCACGCCCCTGACCCCTGGCTCCACTTCGGTCCCCAGGAACAGCTCCGGACCCCTCTGGGAAGCCAGATGTTTCCCTTAAAGCCTGTGAATCCCAGCAGACTCCCCAACCTGAGCGTCTTGGCCCCTGGACCTGAGCCCTGCACCTGCAGACAAGTTCTGCTGCATTCTGCCCCGGCCCTTGACAACACGCCGCCGTCGCGGCATCTGTTTCGCCTCCGCTCGCCGCCATTTCCACTGAAGAGTGGACGCAGAGCTGGACTTGGGGAGCCTGTGGGTGGTTCCTCCTCATTGCAACCTCAGAGCTTGGGTGAGGACGAGGAGGGGGCCGTGTGGGGTGTTGCTGCAGGGGTGCCAGACGGTGAGTCCGGTCGCCTGGGTTGCCGCTGTGTGATTCAGACAGGCCCCTCTCCTCTCTGGGCAGTTTCCTTCTCTGCCACAGGTACGGTGACGCCTGTCCTGCCCGGCTCCTCTCACGGTGGGGAGGCTCCAGTGGGACCATGCCCTAGATTCTCCCTAACTCCATGTCAGTGTTGTGGGTATCTGGGTACCGGGCAGACCTGGAAAAGCTGAGGCTGGCGGCTGGCTCCGAGGTTTGGGGTGAGGCTGCAGGAGCCTTGCAGGGGAGGACAAGGGCCAGCTCTGGAGCTGAGCGTGGGTTTGAGAGCTGGACTGAGCACCTGGGCTCGCATCCCTGCCTGGCAAACTCGGTAAGCTTGGGGAGGGGGCCACGTTTCCTCCTCACCGAGCATCAGCCTCCCTGGAAGAAGAAGGTAAATGATAGTGCCTCAATCACTGGGTGACGTCATGCTCGCCAGGCGCTTACGTGAGCCAGGGCCTGTGTTCAGAGTTCAGTGAGTGGCGAGGACGGTGACAGTGACGGGGCTGATCAGCGGCTTCGGGTATCAGCCCCAGGCAGCGCTGCCTTTGCAGGAGGGACCTGAACCTCCTGCACCCCCCGTCGTGCTGAGCATCCCGGCTGGCCCCCGGGAGACAGGGCACAGACCAGTGCAAACCCAAAGCATGCCGATGAGGCTGAGACTGTGCAGAGGGGAGTTTGGCTGTTCGGGAGCCTGAGTAGTTTTTAACGAATTTTAATTTTTGTCAGAATACACATTCCCAGCGGGCAGCGAAAAGCTTACGGCGTGAGCAGAGCCCGCTGTGCCCACGCCTCCCCCACCTGCTTGCTGCTTTCCAGAGGCAACTTTTTAACCCTTTCAGTTTCTTTTGGTATTTACCATATTTCTAAAAAATAACACTTTCTATCACTTTTTTCCATGATTTTTAATTATTATCTGTTGACTTTCAGTCCTGGAAGGTGGGGAATAAGTTTTCCTGTCCCAGATCTCTCCTGATCCAGTAGGCACCCACACCCTGCCCCTTTCCCCGGCCAAAGCACACGGCGTCCAGGCTGTGGCTGTAAGCGGACGCGGGGGGGCCATGCAGTGTGCTGGAATCATGTGTTTTTTCTCCCACATAAACTTTTTGTTTTCCTTGGAATTAGGTATATAGTACCTGACTTGCTTTTTCATTTGCTTAGCTTTTTTTTTTATTATTACTTATCTTCCAATTCTAACTAAATATTTTCTATGTTCACATGTGTCAGGTGATGGTTTCCTTTTTTTCTTTCTGTCTGGAGGTTGCTCTCCAGGTGAGCTGCTCATCTGAGTCCTCCCTTCGCCGTCATCAGGGAATGCTGCTGGATCACGCATTTCTTGAATGCCCTGCTACTCTTTCTCCATTTACTCCCTCACTTTCAAGCACGGACCCTCCAGTGTCTTCCAAAGCAAGGGTACCTGGGAGGCAAAATTCTTGAGATTTTACGTGTCTGAAAATATCTTTGTTTTGCTTTTATACTTGTTGAATACTTTGGCTGAATATAAAAATTCCTTGTGGAAATTGCGTTCCCTTAGAAACTTGCCTTCCAGCCTTCTGTGTTACTGTTGAAAAGTCAGATGCTGGTCTGTGTCCCCGTCCTTGGAATGTGGCCATTTCTGCACCACCTCACCCAGAAGCTTTTAGGATCATCCCTTTATCACCGGGGTACTGAAATGTCATATTTCCATCACTCGATATGAGTTATTTTAAAAAAATTCATTCTTTTGGACACTTGATGTAGACACTTTTAAATCTGAAAAAGACAAAATCTTTATAATCTTTTGTCTTTATAAAAAGACAAAATTTACCCCTTCCTTCCACTCTGTTTTCTCTTTTTCTAGATTTAAAAAAAAAATGTTAAACTTCCTGAACTGATGCTCTAATTAACCTTTTCTCTTATTTTCATCTTTTTATCATTTTACTTTCTACGCCAGGAGGTCTCACATCCTCTGATTTCAGGTCTCCTTTTGTCTCACTGTACTCTCGGAAGTCACCGAGAATCCCAAAGAGCTTCTGTTCACGTGGGTTGTGTCTATTGACATTCACCATATTGGAAAGTAATGCCGAGAAAACTTCAAAGTATTTATTAATTTAAAATAATGAATCCATTACATGGTAACATAATTCTATGAAAAATGTAGATATACTTCCCCAAACAAAAACATTTAGTGAAAAAATATTGTTTTTTATTCTTGCAATTCTTTTCAATGTGTGGCTTAACAGAGGACGGCTGTATTCTCAGTCGTTCCTGCACTTAATCTGACAGGTTTTGATTTGAAGTGTTTGAAGTCTGGTTTCATTCAGATGGGTAGGTGGAAAAGAGAAAGAGGGTTTTAATAAACTTTTTAGAAGATTGTGGATATCCTTTGATATCACACCAGTACTCAACAAGGGTATGTTCTTAAAGGTTGGTTGTAGTGTAGAATTTTACCTATGACTGCTTTTGTAACTTTCGTACGTTGGTCATTTAGGACACGTTGTTTCACTGAGTTCCATAGATCTTTTGAGTGTTGACACATTTCTTTACATAGTATCAAACAAGCAGATGTGTAAATATTGCCAGTGATCTCAACTGAAAAGTACACACTGGAAAGCTCTCAAGCTCATAATGATAGATAAGTTTTCCAAAACTCTACTTTTGCTTAAAAGCTCAAATTTTATCGTTAGTAACAAATACTACCGGTTATTTTCCTTGAATTGACAGGCTTATGCTGTTCATTTTCAGGAAAATACATGCCACATACCCAAGTCTGAATAACCGTAATTTGACTGTCAGGTGTTTTTTTAGCTAAAAATAGCGCTCCGTGAAAAATGTGCCTGGTTTATCCCACGACCCGGTCAATGGCACGAGTGCTTTCCTTCCAGACGACCAGCGGTCGTACTTCAGTGTGCGGCAGAAGTACTTTATCCGCACTTCCCGTTGTCACATAAAATAGTAAAAGGACATGTACTCAAACTTGTACTGCTTTATCAAGCACAGCATTAAGAGAGGCTGACATTTACTTTGACCATGAGCGTGTGGCGGGGAGGACTATAGTGACTGCTAGTGCCGTCCGCGGCCACCGCCAGGGCACCGGCAGTTTTACCCACAGTGGCTCTTGCACCAGCGTGCAAATGTCAGTGCAGCGAAATAAGTGGATAATGGACATCATTTTGACTTTGTGGACCTCCTGAAAGGGCTTCAGGGTCTGAAGACCACATTTTGAGAACTGCTCTTCTAGACTACGGTTTTGACTTTGTCTTGCAAACACCTATTGAGTTTTTTACTCTTGCTTTTGTATTTTTGAATTCTTAGAAGTTTTTCTTTGTTTTTTTTTTTTTTTGGTAGCTTTCAAGTCTCATATATGATTTATGTTCTCTCATTTCTCTGAATATTAATTGTAGTTTTTTCTGGAGTTTTCCTTGTCTCCCTATATTGTATCTTTTTTCTGGTTTTAGTCCCGTCTCTTGTGTTGGAGGCTCCTCTCAGTGTCTGATTCTCAGTGCATATTTGAGATTAGACACCAAAATGCTGGTTGGAAGTTCTCTGGGCACCGGTGGGGTCTGTCGACTAATGGGCTTCACTATAATGAGATTGGATAGGAAGCCACTTCTTTTGATGAGGAACACTGGAATAATGGTGTCTTTGAGTTTCTCATAGACTAGTTTGTTTCAGAGAGAAATCATCCGGTCTCCTGCCTGACACGTGTGACTCTCAGAGCCAGAAAGGGATTTCGCTGTTCGGTATGTTAATTTTCATAGACTCTTCCGTTCTGAGAGTGGCATCTCACCACATTCCTCATTTCTGTTTTGTGTCCCTGGATCTAGAGGATAAACCCACTGTCTCCTGCAAGTTTGGAAGAGAATAGTTGCCTGGTTGGCAGGGATTAGGAAGGCACCTGGGGGATCTTGCTCCTCTTCTTAAAGACTTTTTAACCAGTCTGTTTTCTCTTCCAACTGCACTTCTGCCTCACAGGCACCTGCTGCCTCCGGTTCTCTTGCCCGTCCGAGGTTCTGCACGCACAGCAGCTTCTTGAAGGCCGGCCCGATGCAGGCCGAGCGGGCTGCAGCGCACGGAGCCCAGGTTGGCATCACTCCTCTGCTCACTCGTGGACTTCCAAGATAGTGCTGACAGCATTTCTCATCCTTTTCCTGTCCCTTGGTCCTTTTGGGCTGATGCAATAAAGAAGTTCTTACTTTGCGTCAGCGGTGCGGTAGACACTCCGGATGGCCCCGATTTTCCCTCCTCCTGGTACTCGCGCCCTTGTGTAATTTCTCTGCCTTTTTTTTTTTTTGGGTGGTGGGGGGACAGAGTCTTGCTCTGTTGCCTGGGCTAGAGTGCCATGGCGTCAGCCTCGCTCACAGCAACCTCAAACTCCTGGGCTGAAGCGATCCTCCTGCCTCAGCCTCCCGAGTAGCTGGGACTACAGGCGTGCGCCACCATGCCTGGCTAAGTTTTTTTCTATTTTTAATAGAGACGGGGTCTCGCTCTTGCTCAGGCTGGTCTCAAACTCCTAAGCTCAAGCAGTCCTCCCGTCTCAGCCTCCCAGGGTGCTAGGATTACAGGCGTGAGCCACCGCGCCCATCCTTCCCCTGCCTTGAGTGCAGTGGGACCTGCCCTGTGATTTCTTTTTAACCAGTAGAATATGGCAAAGATGGCAGGTGGTCCCTTCCACGATACACTAGATAACATTGTAACATTAGCCTTGCTAGGGGGCTCCCTCGCTGCTGGCTTTGATGAGGCGAGCAGCGTCGGGGACCTGCATGGCAAGGAGCTGAGGGCAGTCTGCCCCTAACAGCCAGCTAGGGGCTGAGGTGGCCTCCAGCTGACAGCCAGCAGGAAACGCCCAGTCCAGCCGCTGCAGGGACTAGAGTGTGCCAGCAACCGTATGAGACTGGGAGAGCCCAGTCCTTCCCTGTTTTGAGCCCTGAGAGGAGATCGCAGCCTCACTGACACCTTTCTCGTAGCTTTCAGATGAGACCCTGAAGAAGAGAACACAGTAAAGCCCAGACTCCTGACCCTTAGAAACGGAGATAATAAATGCGTATTGTGTTAAGCCGCTAAGTTTGTGGTAACACTGTTATGCACCGATAGATAACTAACACGGGCGGTACCCGAGCTGCTCTGTTGAACTGGGAGTCCAGCCCTTGTGCTTTGGCCGCTTGGGCGGGTAGCTGCGTGTGCTGGGCGATCCAGCCCTAGTGGGATGCTCGGCAGGAGCTCTGGGTCAGGATTCTGTTGTCTGATGGCTCCATTTATGTTTCCTCCTTGTGGCTACAGAGTTCACAAGAGGGGCCTTGTGGGATCAGGGAGGGACTCTTCCTCATGAGGGTCGTTCTTCCTGCATCGAAGGGTTGCTGAGGTCTGGAAACTTTCGTACGCAACCCAGGGATCATATGCATATATGTACCCCATGTCACACTTGCAAGGGGGCTGTAGCTCAGTTATCGTCTGTGGGTGGGTTGAGGGATGTTTTGCAGAATTTAATTTGAAATAGCAGAATGTGCACTCCAGCTGTGGGTAGGGAAGAATTGTGGGGTTATAGAAGGGCTACTTCCAGGAACGTCTAGCCTGGGATGCGGTGCTGTGGCAGGTGCCCTGGGCCAGGGGCCTGGGCTTGGCTGCTCACCTGTGTTTTGTGTTCACCGGCTGGGTCCCCCTGCATGGGACATTTAACCGTTCCGCCCTCAGTTTCCTCTCCACCGTCCAGCTGTCCACTCAGCACTGACTGTGTGTGCGACGTGTGCTGGGCCCTGTGCTGGGGCCGGGACTGTGCAGACGAATGTGATGTGGCTTTTGCTCTCAAGGAGCTTGGTTGGAGGTGCGGGTAGGGGGGCCCGAAAACTGACGCGTTCAAGACAACCAGATACGTTGGGTTTGGTTCACCCAGTGCTTTACATTATTGGAATTAGTTGCTGATATTAAACAGTTGGGAGATTTTACCTAAACATTTGGGTTTTGATTTCTCCAGAGAAATGAGATGGGGCAACAGTCACCAGGTGCTACCCTCTTTAAATAGGCAGGGACCGTGTCTCTATCTAGAGAGGAAACAGGAGAGAAGCTGAGAGAACCGTGTCTCAAGGAAATGGGCCAGCGCGCAGATGGGGACGGACCACCTTGCGCTGTGCTGTCCGTGGGTGCTGAGATACGCCATGGGTGGTCGTCGCTTCTTGATGTCACAGCTGGGCCTGGGAGCATCTGAGCTGTGAGCTCTGCTGCTCAGGGCGCGGGCGTTAGACGGGGGTCCAAGGGCGAAGGGCATGTTATGTGTGCTGGTCCTGGTGCCCTCTCCTCTCAGGGCTGTCCTAGAGGGCAGCGGGCCCAGCCAACACCCGTGGGAGCCTCGGAGCCGTTTGCAGCAGGCAGCCGTTGACTCCTCGGCTGCCCCGGGAACAGCTCTGCACCGCAGGCCCACGCCGCGCACAGCTCCCGGTGCAGGAGTCGTGTACGAGCATGACCAGAATGCGGTTATGGAAATGGCTGTTGGGTGCAGGTGGCGTGAGTCTTGCTTGCCCGAACACTGGGTCCCGCCAGCGTCCGGAACCCTCCTCCTCCTCGTCCACCACCGCTGCCGTCTTGGAGCCCCAGGGCCCTGGGCGTCCTGTGGGGACTGCCTCTGCGTGGAGGGTCCTGTCAGAGGAGACTTTTAGGAATGGCATCCCAGGGGGCTTGTGCCGACAGTGCTCCCAGCCTAGCCCTGCCGGAGGCGGCGCTGGGGAGGGCTGGGGAGTCTGGCCACTTATCTCACACCATTAGGCTTATGGCAGTGCTGCTAGCAGACAAAGGCTGGAAGGGGATTAGGGGTAATTACCAGGCCGGCTCTTTATTCCCAGGGTTTAATGGGCCCAGCCACTGTAATTGTACCTGCCCTGTTCCGGGCTGGGGTGTGGGTCCCGTTGCCTGTCTACCTGCCCGCCTGTTGCTGGGCGGCAATGGGAGTGTCCAGTGGCCTTGGTGGGTTCAGCGTGGCATGTCAGTCCGGCAGGGCCTGACAGCAGAGCTCATCGCGGAGAAAATGGGGAGCCCACTGTGTGCTAAAGACCTTCTGATGGGGACGCGGGTCTCCCCACCTTGTCAGGGTGTGAGGGCTCAAGGAATTTCCTCCTCCTTGGGGTTCTCTCTGGCCTGTGGGTGTGTCCAGAAGGGCTGGGCATTCTGGGGCCGGCAGTGGGGGATCTTTCCCAGCCTTGTGGGGTGGCACCTGCCTTAGGGGTGAGGAGGGATGGGGCTTGGGCTCTGGGTAGCTTTGTGTGGATGGGGGAGCTCCAGCCTGCACAGCCTGGGTGCTCTGGGGGGCTCTGGCCGTGGGCGCAGCTGACGGAGCTCAGCGCAGAGCCGCAGAGGAATCTCCACCAGGGAATCCCTGCCGCGTCCCTCTCCCGTCAGCAAGGCTCAAGGCGAGTTCAGCAGAGGGCGTTTGCAAATTCAGAGCATGCATCCTTTTAATCCTTTCAGGGAGCCTGTAAGGTGATATTGATGGTGATGTTTTTATTTCTTAGAATTATTTTTCCAGTCATTCACGTGAACTCAGAGCACCGTATCGGTTTTCCACCTTAAGTAAGAGGATTAAAAACGTTGCATAATGCAGGGCCTGAGCTGAGTGCCCCAGTGTCTTGTCACATCGTGTCATTGGGAGTAATTGCCAGTGTGGGGCTTGAGAAAGGCCCCGATGGGGTGGTGGGGGCGGCCGGGCCTCACGTGAGCCCTTGTTGCTCGGGGAGGGCAGACGGAGCCGGGCAAGGGGCTGCGTGGGGGGTCGCCTGTCCCCCTCCCTCACGTGGCCTGAGCACCTCGGCCCGGTGTCCTCTGAGGGGAACGTGGGGCTGCTTTGAGGGTGCTGCAGGTGTGGGGGGACGGGGGCAAGGCCGTCACTCCAGGGACAGCAAGGCCTGCCCTACTCCCTGGCTTCACTTCGGGGCCACTCATGGGCCATCCCGTCTGAGTCCATTGCTGAGGACAGGCCGAAGTAGGGGGCGTCTGTGTGTCGTGGGGAGAGGACTCGGGTTCCCCAGTCTGCTGGTGCCGGCCACATTCCTGGACCTTGTGATCACGTTTCTTTTCGGGGCCCAAGAGGGTTAGGGAAGAAAGGAAGAGAACCTTGGTTTCTAAGGCCTGTGTTAGGTAACTCCAGCCAGATTCCAAAGTCTTCCAAGTTCTTCTCAGCAACCTCCTTGGTGCTTTATCCCCAAAATTGGAAGACTTCTCCCCACCCCGCCCCTGCCAGGGAATGAAATTCCATAAAGTGTGAGCTGGGAATTTCCTGAAGAAGAAAATTTCAGAACTATTTTTAGTGAAAGGATCCATTTTTACAATTAGATTGAAATTAAAAATCTAACTAGAAATTGTTTTTAAAAATTGAGATTCTGCTTAAGAAAGCTGCTTTGGTTAAAACAGGGAGAATTGGAGCCTCGCCCTCTGCTCTTTCTGCCTCTTTTGGTGGCTTCTGAGGTACCACCGTGCAACTCTGTTCCTAAACCAGGTCCCCGCTGGGTGAGGGGGTGAAGATTAAGATCGTGGGCTCTCAAATCAGACTGCCTGGATTAAATTCCTGGGCCTGAAACTCACTGGCTGCATTACCTTGGGCTTGTTTCTAAATCTGTCTCCTTTTACTCATCTGCGGAATGGGCGTAATGAGAACCTCTACCTTGCGGGTTTGTTACGAGGCTTAAATTAGCGTTTAAAACAATGACTTGCACACCTGTTAAAGAAACATTCCTTATTAACAGGGAACTCCTGAGCCTTTAAAAGTCTCTGGCATCCCAAAAAATTCATTCTAATGGTGAGAGCCGAAGCCATGATAGATGTCAGGAGAGAGAGATTTAAGGCGGAGAAGAGGACCTTCCCTCAGACTCTCAGGGTTACCTCCAGGTCAGACCTGCCCTGGTGTTGTGGGTAGCGACCTTGTTGGCAGGTGAGTCACAGTGAGGACCTGCCTCCTTCCCCAGCTCTGTCCTGGCACTGACGTTGAGCAGATTAATCAGGGTGTCGAGCTGTGTCATTCTGCTGCCTCTGCCTGGGGCGGGAGGGGTGACTGGCTTGGTCTGGGCGGTGGCCCAGCCAGGAGACCTGTTTCGGGTGGGTGTGGGCCGACAGGACGTGAGGACAGAGTTGAGAGCCCTTCCCAAGGAGGGCCCGGGGTCCACTCCCCTCCTCCGTGGGAGCATCACCTTTGTGGCTCAGCACCCCCACTGCCGCCCCCATCGGCTCCTGGGGATACCCAGGGCAGTTCCTTTTATCTCTGTCCCACGGATGGGACGGCCGAGGCCAAAGCTGAAGCCGCTCGTGTGGCTGATTCAGGGTCAGAACCCGAGGTCTCCCGGGCATGCTCTGAGGTCTCGGCATCAGCAGATCTTCCTGGGTTGGCCTCAGAAGGGGTCCTGGGGGCAGGCACAGCCTGAGAGCGTGTTCCATTTGCTCCCTCCCAGTGGAAGGCCCCTGTCTGCCCCTGCCGGACTCGGCTGCTCTGGCTCTGAGCCTGTTGCTTAGGAAGCACCCTGGGGTTTATTGAATAGGCGAACAGTGTTTGGAGGTGTTTCTCAAACGTGATTCAACCGTCCAAGGTACATAGAACTTGAATCATGACCTATGTTGCGTAACTGGTGGAGCTTTATGTTCTGCTGCGGTGTGAAATGATTGCATCTCCATCAGGGTAGAAAATAAAGATGATAAAGTATTTTGTCTACTGAGGCATCTTACAGAGGGACCTACCACTGCTACATCCAAACAATCTACACCAGCCCTGAAAGACCTTGCCCACCTCACCCGCACAGAGCAGCATCTTGGCTTCCGTGATTGCCCTGTCCCAGGGAGGAAATCCTGGCTTAGAAAATAGGCTAGCCTTCCAGAATATTCTTCACTGCAACTGATCTCTTACCTTGGGCACTGTTCTTGGTGTCAGCCTGATGGTCAAGGTGTGATGGGGCAGGGGCTGGGGGCATGTGCCCTCTGAAGGACCTTCTAGAGCAAAGGGTCAGTGGCCTCAGCTCTATAGCTTTCTGCATGCTCCTTCTGCAGTTTGCTGTGGGAGCTTCTGGGGTACCAGTTCCCTACAGCAAAAAAGCTTCTTTGGGCCCTGGGCCTCTTGTAGACTTATTTTACAAGTGTAGACTTGGATCATGGGCCAAGGCTGTGGTCTGTGGAGCTCAGGGTCTTCCCTGGCAGTGTCTTTGTTCAGCTGGAGGAGCTTTCAGAAGGAGGAAACCGGGCTGACTTCATCTAGTAGGGAAACTGTAGCACTAGGTGCCTGGCTGCTTTTCAGAATTAGTGTTAGGACAGCAAGGTCAACATATGTCAGATACATGATGCGCCAAGACTCCATGCTAGACACGGGATCTGGGGCTCAGGCAGCCAGAGGCCGCCCAGGAGGCAGTCGAGATGTGCCGCATTGGTGATGCCATGTGTGCCTCTTGCCAGTGGCATTTTCCCAGGGCAGAGCCCGCACCGTGCCAGTTCCCTGCCGACAGGCTACAGCGTAGGGCTTGTGGAGCTGGCCCCAAGGTCATGAGGATAGGAGAGACAGTTTACCACATACCAGGCTGATGCTCAAGGTGTTAACTCATCAAAACCAGATTTGGTTTTATCATGAAGAAATTTCAAAATTGAGCAAGATTTCAAAATAGTTATCTCACAGATATTTCAAAATTTGAAGACCCAAAGCCCTATCCTGTCAGCCCATCCTGGCCTGAGCGAGGCCAGGGTGCCATGGAGCTCCGCACCTGCCCTC
Organism: Avahi laniger; assembly: GCA_963575035.1. Lineage (NCBI taxonomy): Eukaryota > Metazoa > Chordata > Mammalia > Primates > Indriidae > Avahi > Avahi laniger. The sequence goes on along the minus strand of CAUYSK010121228.1, from coordinate 747 downwards.
TCCCCCCAGCCTCTTGCTATGGCTCTGTGGGATTGGGCTCCAGGTGCGAAGGTGAGCCTGCCCTTGGGAAGGGATCCTTGGCTGTGCATGACGGCGTGTCCTGAGGAAGGGCCCAGGGCATCATCCTCTGCCCCGTACGATATCCTCTGATGGCACCGGGACACTGGCCTCAGAGCCAAGCCTCGGACACCAGTCTCCAGCTGGCTGAGCGATGGCGGGGACGTCCTTTTCCCTGTAGGCCTCCGTCTCCCTACCTGAACAGTAGTGGCGATGGTGGGCTACACCAGCAAGTCCCAGCCGGGCTGTGAGTCCAGGCTCCCTGTCCTCACGCGGCACTGCTCTCGTTCCCACTTTGCAGTTTCTCTTCCTGGAGCGCACCTGGCTATGCTGGAACCAACCCAGCCCCACTGGGAAGCCTGCCTCCCTCGTCCACCCCGGCGCACAGCGTTCCTCCTGCCCTACAGTTCCCTGGACCCATTCACTGGGCGCATCCCGCCTCGTGCTGGAATCTGTGTGTGTTTTCCTAGTCGAAACTGGGGGCCCAGCTGCTTTCCTCTTCGTCTCTCTCCCAAAGCCCTGGCCATGGTGTGTGGACTTTATGGAAACTATAGACGTGAAAACAACTCGGCAGCATCACAGTGGCCTACGGGGCGAAGTAGCCCATGGATCACATATTTTTTAAATTTTGTTTTAAAGCAGAAGATGTTAGCTTCAAAAGACAGCTGAAGTCTGCCACATGATCAGGGA
>CAUYSK010121226.1:0-11557 GCA_963575035.1 Avahi laniger | reverse complement strand
CACACACGCACACACACACGCACATGCTGGCTGTGCTCTGCCTGGTTTCAAGGCTGCACGGACCCTCAGCTGGCTTGAAGCAACCCCAGCTTCCTGGAGAGCGGGCAGGGTGGTGAGAGGGACCTCGGTAAGGGCAAGGCTGGCACTGGGTGGGGACAGCAACGCTGCCCTTCAGAGCAGAGGCTGGAAGCTCTGGTACAGCCAGGGTGTCCCACGACCGCATCTCCCCACCTTCACGGGCCTCTCTTCACTTCTTGGAGGCAGTTGTTGGCACGTGGGTTCCTATTATTTTACACAATCTCTGCGTACTCAGAAGTTGAAAATGGGGCAGCCTCTTGCCTGAGGGCTCCCTAAAATTCCACACCCTCAGCGAATCACAAAATGCCGACTTGGAGAATATTTTGATCGCACTTTTAATTGCTTGATTTTTACAACTGAAATACGGGCCGCCATTGGTATTTCTACATTGCCTTTTGTCAGAGTGTTACCTAATCTTTCCGCAGTCTAGGTAGTTTGCAGGCAAATAGAATTTGCCTATAATTTTTTTTCTCTTTAAGTTTCCTGTACATGCTCCCAAATTAACTATTTGATAACCTACAGAAATAATTGCCTATTTATTCATGCTCCCAGAGATTACGTGCTTTTCCTGACTCCTCTTTCTCTCTCCCTCGAGGAAAACGTTTCCGGTGACGTAACAGCCGGCACGACTGCGGTCAGGCTGCCTCACGTGAGGGACCCCCACAGCTCTTACTTTATAATAGTCTCTTGTACAATGTGGCTTTTGATCCCTTTGTGATGGAGGAAGATGCTGTGTCCCTCAAGTATGTTTTGGCAAAAAAAAGGAAGTGGTTAATACCTGCTGGATTACATGTATATGAAAAATTTGAAAGGGTCTTTTAACGTCATCCCAACGATGACAAGAAGCAAAATTCATCCATCCACTTAACAAAGGTTTACCGATTCCCTGTTAGGGTAAGTGCTGATCCCTCAATGATTTTAGAAATGTTTTGTGAATGTGAAACAACACACTAAATAAAAAAGAGGGCATGAAGCATTCCCCGGGAGAGAGGCGTAGCTGTGCCCGGCACAACGCTGCTGGCGGCGGCCCAGGGGACTCTCCCCGCCTGGTGCTCCAGGTCCGCGGGGCCAGCAGTGTGTGATGTGGTGTGTGTGGCTGGACCGGGCAGCCTGTGGTCTCCATTCTGGCTCCCGGGTCCACCTGCTGGAGTTAGACCCCAGCCCGCTGCCCAGCTATGGGGCCTTAGCAAGTCGTTGACTCCCTCTGGGCCTCAGTTTCTTCATCTGTACTGGAGGCCATCCTAGTAGCTGCTCCAGAGCTAAGTTATACGAAGTGAACTTAGAAAGAAAGAAGAAACAAACCCTCAAGAAAAGTGAAAAAATCAGTATTATTCCGGCCAAAATACGTCTCCCATCCAAGTACTAACCAGGCCTGACCCTGCTTGGCTTCCGAGACCAAGATATCTCTAATGATACTCAACAGAGCCAAGAATTAGGACCATTTACATATTGGAATTGTTGGTAACTAAAAAAAAACTGTACATTTATCTAATCTGAGGCCATTTAAATGTTTTCATAATGGCTTTCCTCTTCAAATTAAAACAATTAAAACTCCTTTGAGCATGTATGTTTTTCCTAAGTGTTTCTGCAAGACCAACCTCTGGACGGTTCTCCTCCCCGGCCGGCCTGCCCTGGTGACGGCGCGCCCGTTTCCTCTGCTGTGCGGCTTCTCTCTTCATCTGGGGAACTGGTGCTGTCACTCATGCCTCAAAGTCCGCAGTGCAGCTTGATCTTTCACTAATTTCCTCCTTATTTCCCCTACGGCTTATTATCTTCTGTTGCCGTCCCAGATGCTTTCGATGATCACGCTGATTGCCCACAGCGTTTTCTCGCATCACAAGGAGATTCCAGCTGAGCAGAGTGTAGTTAACAACTCTGCGTCTTCGCACGTCTGCGGTCTGTCTGCTGTTCTTTCTCCAAAGGGCTTACGTGAAACACCTGCACTAGGTGAGTCCAAGGTGAGGATCTTTCGCTTGTAGGTATGTACTTAGTTGACAGTCTTTGGAGAGAGTGCAAGGAAACTGCACCCACCCGCTCCCTCGAAGGGTTGGAGAGAGGCGTTTGGGAGCAGAAAGCGCTTTGAGGGGAAACGTCCTCAGGTGTCCTACCGTCAGGTAAGCCGCGCAGGGGAAGCCTTCTCTTCCCGTCTGCCTGGAGCACGGCCATGACTGAAGACTCCAAAATGCACTTGCTCCTGTGTCTGTCCCCACAGTGCAGATAAAATGGGGAGATCCAGGACCAAGCTTTTTTTTTAACGTTCTTTCATCCCTCCAGGAGCAACTATGACTTCCGCTGCCCGAGACTGTCAGGACGACATCTGTTTCCACAGAGGAATTCGACCGGCAGTCAGATCTCACGGACTCTGCTAGGACGGCCCTGTTTCATTCACCGCAGAGCCGCGAACCCTTTCATTTATGAGCGTGGGCTCTGCACGGCTGACTCGGAGGCTCTCCTGACACCTTTTTATCAAAGTGCGTCAGTCCTGTGTTCTGCATGCAGGAAGTTCGGCTCGTTCTTCTCTGGTGGGTAGCCTGGTGGGTGACCACTTCTCAAACTTCAGGGCTTGTCAGCACCCCTGGAGGGCTTCTTAACACGCAGACCGCAGGGCCCCACCGCACCACTCTCGTTCAGCAGAGGGCCCGGGTCTCAGAATTTGTGTTTCTAACAAGTTCCCAAGTGAGGCTGATGCACTGGCCCACGGACTGCACTTGCAGGACCACTGACATTTGAAAACCAGTTTTTAATGATTTTCCCACACTTCTGAGTATTTTAGCGAAAGTTTTTGATTCCTTGGTTTTGTCATCTAGAAACAGGAATAAACCCACTAACCACCCGTTCCTTCTAGGAAGATCTAAGGGATTCAAGAGTACTATGCCCCCGTGGGGAGCTCTACTTTTGACCCTGAGGGGTCCCATGAGCTTCACTGGTTCTGACATTGATGCTTCGGCCTCAGTGGAGGTTGGAATTAGGAACGCGCGCCCCGTGTGGTGCCCTCTTTCAGGCTCCGGTTCCTTCAGGGTGAATCTTTCTCTGCCACGGTCCAAGGCAGTCAGCCAGCTTTGGGCTGAGTCCCTGTGGCAGGCTAAGATTTTCTAGTCCTGTCGTCACCGACGGCTTTGGCTCCTGGCTTGATTCAAGGAGCTCAGTTCTAACTGCGTAAGAGGCTTGAGTGCTCAGCTCCAGGGCCAGGGCAGGAGTTCAAACCCAAGCTCCCTGGGCTTCTTTCTGGTTCCGATGCCCTGTGAGCTACCTTGGTGTCTGCTCCTGCTGAAATTCTCCCCTTGCTCTGGTCCCGGGGAACTTCCCTTTCTTGTGTCGGAGCTCAGCGTTGCATTTTAAGAGAATGTCATATTTTACCCAGCATTTGTGTGCGTGTGGAGGGTCCTTGCCTGTTCAGTCCACCGCTTTCACCAGAAGGTCCCTTCCGGCCAATCCCCACATTTTTGTCTCTGCTGCCTCTAACCCAGGAACCTGTCCCTCGGGGACTTTGCCGGTGCAGTCTGGTTTCTGTCCTTGTTAATGCCTGTGCTTCCACATCTGCTCTTTGGAGTCACAGTGCTCCAAAGTACCAAGCACGCTGCTGGCGCCCAGGGTGAGTGCAGTAAATACTTGCTCATTAAAGGGAAGTGAGCGACTCAATATTTTGCCACCAACAGCTGGTCATGCTGGCTGGTGCTGCAGCTCACCCCCTCGCCCCAGAAGCCACTCCATCCTGCCCAACAACAGAGCGCACTGCAGCAGATGGGAGGAAGGGTGGAAATGAGAGAGAGGATAAAAAGGGTGGCAATTACTGGCTTTAAAGCCAATAATTCTAGCGGAGCCTTTCAGGGCTGGTAGGCAAAGGTGGAATACATTTCTCACCACCGATTTTTTTAGCCTGCCGCCATGACACCCAGACTTCTATATATATTAAGAGGTGATATAACAATGATAATAATAGTAGCCAATATTTAATATTTATGAGCACTTATAGACCAGACATGTGCTAAGCACTTTAAATAATGTAAATGTAAAAATAATTACGATTATCACAGCAGTTAATATACATATTGTAATAAATGCCAGGCACTGTTCTAAGTGCTTCTCGTATTATTCGTTGACTCCTCCTAAATAAACCCCACCATTGACCATTATATGACTCAGAGAGGTTAAGCAGCTTGCCCCAGGTCACACAGCTTTTAAGCAGCAGAGCCCCAGGCCTTGTGCTCAGGCCTCCTTTCCACACTGCTCCCCGTGCATATCCTCCGCCTGCATTATTTCAGTCTTTAGAACGACCCCTGAGACAGGGACTACTACGACCCGCTTTTACAGATATGAGAAAACGGGGGCTCAGAGAGGTGTGAGGCAGGCTGTGGAGGGGGCGCAGCCAACCGCTGGGCACCCGAGCCGTAAGCGGCGGGGCAGCCTCGGGACCACGGTCCTTGTGTACACACTCCTTCAAGTCTCCTCTTCAAAAGCTATACAATTTTGGTTTTCAATTTGTGTATTTCAAAGAATTTTTCTTAGGTTTTATTATGTATTTAAATAATGTACATCTTACCTTGCCTGCCGTTAGACCTCAGGATGTTTGTTTCTAAAATTTAAATTAAAACAAAAGATAATTGAAAACCCCGCTCTTTCCCACGCAGGAGCAGAGCAGCGGGAGGGGCACGATCCTGTCTGCCGTCCAGGAGTGCGAATCTCAGAGAGGCCGACCCCGCCCTGCCGGCCTCCAGCCCCTCTCCACGCCGGGAGTGTCGTGGCAGCCGGGGCAGCGGCGGGTGGGGAGGACCCGCCTGGGCAGACTGGCACAGCAGCTGAGGGGAGGCAGGGACCGGGGCGGCGTCAGGTCCAGGCTGTGACCCCAGCCAGCGGGGACTGCAGGGCTGTGCTCCACGAGACATGAGGGCTGAACCGTTTACTGTTTGTAAAGCGCTTGCCGTCTGTGCTGGGGACAGAGGAAAGCGCAGAGCCAGCATCAATAGATAAATCAGCGCCTTTGAATTCCGGACCAGTGAAGCCCAGCAGGTGATGCGAGGGAGGGCCAAAGGGCTCCCTTCAAAGATGAAAGGGAGAGAGCTACAACGCCCTCCCCCGGGAAACCGGCTCATTCTCTGCCTCTTAAGACCCCGCTGGGGGGAAGGTGCCGGAACACCGGCTCCTGCGCTGCGGGAGGGGTGGGGACCGGGGCATAGGCTGGAGGCGCCTGGCAGAGGAGCTCAGTGCTGGCCGCTGTGGCTGCAGGGTGGCCTCCCCGGCAGGTGGCCTTCTCCCCATCCACTGCTGGCAGCTCCCGCTGCCACCGAGGTTCTCTCCACGTGATAAGCAAGAAGCCGGCTCTTGAGGAAAATGCAGCTGCACCTCCGCTCACCACGACCTCTCCACGGGCGGATCTGCTACCCGCTGGGTCGGGCCGTACTACCCAGCCAGAATGCAGGCGCTTTCTGCCCGCCCGGGCACCGAAAGGAAGCTCAGCTCCAGAGAACCCTTCGAGCAAGGGCATAACTGACCGTGTGGGCCAGAAACTTGGTTTCCGCGACAGACTCGCTCACGGCCACGCGGCGCAGCACTGCCGCCCACACTACAGGAGGCCGCGCTGCGCGCAAAGTGGGGGCGTCGGCGCGGGGTGGGGCGGACGGAAAGGAAAGAGAGAAAAGAGTTATCTGTAAAAAGGGTCAAACCGTCATTCTTTTTCATAAATCTCTCTCTCCGTAGAGCAGCGGTTTTCAACCTTAGTTGAACATTAATCCTCTGGGGAGTTTAAAAAAGTCCAGTTGCTCAGGTCAAACCCCCTACGTCACTGTGTTTAGTTGTATTTTTTCCTAAAGTTAGCAAGTCAAAAACTTAAAGTTATACACGGTTCTGAAAGTCTGGAGCAAGGGTGGGAAAACTATTTTCTGTAAAGGACCAGACAGTAAATATTTGCTGTCTCTGCTGCACCTGCGGACCCTGCCCCGGCCGAGGCAGCAGCACGGGCGTGTTCCAGTAAAGCTTTATTCACGCGCTGGGCCCGATTTGGCCCACAGGCTGAAGTTTTCCCACCCCTCACCTAGAAGAGATAAGGGAGCTTTTCTAAACCCTTTGGCGTCTCCAAACCTCCCCCTCCCAACGCAAAAACTACCACCACCCCACCCGGGCAGATCCAGTCAGAACAATGCACACCGAGTGACTGTGTGGAGCGAGGGGCGAGGCCAGACTGACCGGAGCAGCCGGCTGGAGCTGGCGAAGGGCGCGGGAGCTCGCTCGGCTCTGCCGCCTACTGTGTGCGTTTCAACAGTCCCCACGAAAAAAAGCTAACACAATGAATTTTTTTAAAGAGAGAGGAAAACCTCCTCCGAAGAAACCACGGGCTGAAGCGAGCAGGAGTCTGGGGCTGTGGGCCCGCGTGTGCCGGGGCGGGCGCGGGATACTCACGACCAGTAGAGCAGCATGAGCAGGAAGGGGCAGATGATGAGGGCCTGCAGCACCTGCCAGTCCCGGCACAGCGCGGCCAGCCCGGGCATGAGGAGCTGCCCCGCCATGGCCACGAAGCTCGCCACCATCGTGATCATGAACCGTTTTCCAGGCGGGCAGAGTTCTATTCCTGGAACACAGAACCGACAAGAGAGAGATGAGGGCCCTGCCCCACAGCCGGCGCGGTCCTGGGCGCACCGGGGCCAGTGCACCACGCGACCAACCAAGAACCGAAATCATTTTCATTTGCCGCCCGACTCGAGAGCCCTGCGAGGGATGCCGCCGTCTCACAGGCAGGGAAGGGAGCAGGGTCGTTGCTCAAGGCCACGGAGCAAGTCGGTGGCAAAAGGACGTTGTCAGCTCAGAAACCAGGAAATGCTGCTGCTTACAGGGATAGAGGTTTGCACCCCGCAACGTTCCCACCTCCTCTGCTCTCCGGATGTCACCGGGCTTGCTGTCTGGCGCCTTCCCTCTCACGTCCATCTGCTGCCACCCCTTCCTGCCCGTGACACTGTACCAGGGGACTCTCGCCATCTGGACAGGCTGCCAGGCATGTCCACCTACGCGCTCCCACCTGCCTGCACTGCCCACCCTGTGGTCCCAACTCCAGGACTCCTGAGGACCTGAGCTCCAGGCAGCCTACTCACGCTGTGAGACAGTCAGATGGAGCCGAATCGCAGCTCATTTACCAAACAACGCAAAACAAACAGTGGAGCAGACTCGGATCATACAGTGATCATCCAACCGGAAAGCTCCTTCTCCACAGGACTTCTGTGGCCCCTGTAATACGTGCATCGCTTTCTCTGTCCCTCCCCGGGCAGGGGCCATGTCCGAGCCATCTTCATAGCTCCACACAAAAAACCAATGTCTATCTTCAACAAACGCCCACTGAATGCAGGGAGACCACCATCCCTCCTGGTCTCTTCATTTCACCTCGAGTCAGAAAGACGGTCACAAAATTTTAATTGCTAGCACCCAAGTGTCAACTGGTATAGACCTATTACATGAATCCCTATAATAAAGATCCTTTGTACTGGAAAACACGGCTGGGTTTTATATATTTTTCCCCCATAGTGCATGTAAATTTATTTGCTATTCTTCTATAATATGCAGTTTTCCCTTAAGTTTTCTAGCTTTTTAAATTTAATTTTAATTTTTTATTTCAAAATATTTCAAAAATTACAAATGTTTTTGTTACATGGATAGTTTTTATAATGCTTTAGTCAGAGCTATAAGTGTACCCATCACCCGAACAGTGTTCACTGTACTTGTTGGGACCGTTTTTACCCTTCCCCACCTCCCCACCTCCCCTCTTCTTGATTTCCCGACGATTTTTACTTCTTTCTGTGCCCATGTGTGTCTGCCAGCTTGCTTGCTTTTTCTAAAGTGCAGTAGGAAGAAGAAGGAGAGGAAGAAGGAGAAGAGAAGAAAGAAGAAAGAGGAAAGACCCCCGAGAAAGGGGGCTTTCCACGCTTTGGTGTCTGCACAAAGGTTCAGGCGGTGGCTTCGTGGATCACTTGCGACAGCTCACCTGCTGGCTGTGTAGAGACCACGGTAAAGGCAGGGGGTCAGAAGGCAGTAAGAAGGGGAGCAGATGAGGGGACGAGAGACAATTACATGTGGCCACAAGGATGTTGCTAGCCCAACAAGGACAGGGCACCATGCCAGCCAATCCCTACACCAGCTCGTCCGCTAGAAACAACAATGCCATCGCGGTTTCCATTCCTGCTCGGCCACACACAAACAGGTCACCATCATGGCTATTGATGAGCAAGAGAGAACCGCTGAATACTGCCCATAAAGAGCTCTTCGCCATTTCGTTAGGAAAACCGGATCAAACAGCTCACCCCTGGCCACTTGCTGTGATGCTGTTCCTTTCAGTACCATAGGCCGGGCTCACTGAAAAGATCAATTCCTAGCGGGGTCCAGATTTGGCATTTCTGCTCTTAAAAATAACAGAGAAAACAGGGTCTTTCTTAACAAACGACTAACTATTGTAGATTTTCGTTTTCACTTATTAAGCACAAGGCATAGACTTGCTGCTATGAAAACCAGAAACCTGCATTAGCCTCGGTAAGTTTAGCGTTTGGAAGCTTGGCATAGGCTAGTATCAGATAAGAAAATGTAGCATTTGGCCACCCAGGTAACTGTGAAACAAAGAGAGATAATGTGGAAATAGCAAGATGGCCTCATGTCAACGGTTTGCTAGACCTCACATGTTGCTTGTGGTTTTTCTCTTCATTACCTCTCTTTAACTTAGTGACACAAGAAGTATGAAAATATCTGCTACTACACTTCTTTCTCCACAGTCCCCCTCTGGGATGTCTACTTTCACATGCTGGTCTACACCGATGAACGTGAGGCTACTTGCTAGACCAGTGTCTATTAGCAGATGGACTGAGGACAAACGGTCCCTTACTGGGCCAGGGATTCTACAGTCTGACTTCAGTCTCCCCTTGAAGCGAGTGAGTTGCTGTGGCTGGCACATGTGTAAGGTGTTATTAAACTGTCATAGTTTTTCTTCCAAAGGTTCTCGCATTCCTCTCCCGTACACAAGCGGTCTGAGCGGCCCCCTAGGTCCTTGCTACCTGAACTGTGGTCCACGAGCCTGCGGTGTCAGCATCACATGGGAACGTGTTGGAAATGCTGCTTATCGGGCCTCACCCAGACCTACAGAATGAGCATTTGCATTTTTAAAATCTCCAGATGATGCCTTGAGCAGCACTGCTCACTATATTTCCCCAAAACCATAAGCAGATCTTGCCTCCCAGACGTACCTACGGGAGCCGAAGAAGTGGAATCATTTTCTGATCTCTTCACTCCTTGCTTGTGCTAGGAATCCTAGCAGAGACTTTATTTCACCAAGGAGAAAATACAGAGCCCTCCGGCAGATATCCAGTCTTTTAGCACTCCTGCTGAGGCCGTGGACACACACAGTGCCTCGATGTAAGGACTCAGGTGTGACCATTTGCACATAAATAACTTTTTTGCCTTGACTTGTCAGAAATTCTTTCCAAACTGCTCAAATCCAACTATGTTCTGAAGGTGGCTATAAAGATTTTTTTTTTTAAAAAAGCAATTATTAAGGAACTTCAGGTACTTTAGGTTTGCCATTAATCACAAGTTCCTTCTGGGGGATGAGAAATGAGTTTTCCGAAGTGGGAGAGGAAAGAACACATCGGAGCGCTAAAGCCTTCAGTCCTGGCATTCGTCAGGAGGCAACGGGGCTGCAGGTGGACCTCTCTGCTCAGTTCTGCAAACAGGTGCAGTTGGTGCCACGGCTCTCACACCTTAAAGGTGGTTCCAGCCACCTGAGCGGGGCCACTGGCCCTGGTCTTGAAAGGCAGGGAATGCTGTCCCAACCCAACTGCCCCCTCGGGGCCTGGCTACTATGGAGAGTAAGTCACCTGCAGGCAGGCACCCACAGCACCTGTGGACGACCCTGGCTGGAAGCTGTGTCCCAGTTCTTCTTAGAGCCAATCTCCTTGCCAGTGGAGCCAACCCCAAATCATCTTAGTAGATTTTCACTTAAGGGCAGCAAGACTCCTGATTATGTAAAATAATTAAGGATCACAATAAGCTGTCATCTTAGGTGATGCATCAAAGATTCAAACATTAAAATATCTCAAGTGTCCAGTGTGTAGTGCTTTCACTGCTATGGTTAAGAGACTGGACGCTGGGCCAGAGCGCCTGGGTTCAAATCCTGTCCCTGGTACCTATAAGCTGTGACTTTGGTTCAGTCATTTAGGAGTTCTGTGCCTCAGTTTTGCTATCTGCAAAGTGGGGTGTTGTGAGCATAGCACTTGTGCCTGAATACAAGTGTTGTGTGTTAGCATTTAGGGGTCATATCATGCATTAGACTTGGGTCCCATCCCCCAGCATTACGAAAATGCAAATACTCCAAAATCTGAAAAAATCTGAAATCTGAAACACTTCTGGTCCCAAGCATCTCAGAGTAACCTGTTTAGAGTAATAAACATGAAATTCATTTATATTTCTTTTTAAAAATGTTTTTTGTAGAGACAGGGTCTCACTATGTTGCCCAGGCTGCTCTCAAACTCCTGGTCTCAAGAGATCCTCCTGCCTCGAGCTCCCAAAGTGTTGGGATTATAGGTGTGAACCACCATACCTGTCCACATTTATATTTCATATACACCTTATACACATAGCCCGAAGGTAACATTATAGAAGATTTTACTAATTTTGTGCATGAAACAAAGTTTTGACTGTGATTTGACTGCAACCCACCACATGAGGTCAGGTGTAGAACTATCCACTTGTGTTATCATTTAAGTGCTCAAAAAGTTTCAGATTTTGGAGCATTTCAGATTAGGAATGTTCGACCTGTATAATAATAATTATTCCAAGGTCACTCTTTGGGCTCATTTGACATAGTGAGACTCTGTCTCTTAAAAAATTAAAAAGAATTACTTTTCCGCTAAAGCCTTAATGGAGAAGGCTCAGAAGCTACTCTTGGCAGCTAGATATACTTTGTCGATAAGCAGAGAAATTACCGAAGGCTGTGAGAATGCAGCAGCATGTAATTAAGGCTGCACTGGGGCATTTGGTCAGTAACTATGCAGGGACCATGACCAGGACAGCCTGAGCACGCAGACGCAGGGCAGCCCCGGGCTCTGTTGGAAAGGTGGCATTGTTAGGAGCCTGCAGCTCTGGGAAGATTTGCTTTTCATAAGTTTGCAGATTCTTGCAAATTTTCCGGAGGAAAAGAAAATTGCGCTGCCCAGAGCAGTCACTTCAGTTGGCAGAGGAGGAAGGCTCGAGGGAGGGAGGCATCAAAGCCCAAGTGTCGTCCCTGGCACCGCAGTCGTTCCTCGGGAGGAGGGTGCGAGGGTGAGTCCGACATGCCCACGAGGCTACGGTGCCAGGTATTCAGTCCAACCCTGGCCTCCGGTCGCTGTGAAGACATCTGACAGAGGTGAGTAAAGTCCATAATCTGTTGACTTTCATAAGAGAGATCATTCTAGTTGATTTGGGTGGGTCTGACCTAATCCACTGAAAGACCTTGAAAACAGAATTGAGGCTTCCT
>CAUYSK010121222.1:0-20729 GCA_963575035.1 Avahi laniger | reverse complement strand
CTAGCTCTCTGGGAGGCCGAGGCGGGCAGATTGTTTGAGCTCAGGAGTTCGAAACCAGCCTGAGCAAGAGCGAGACCCCGTCTCTACTAAAATTAGAAAGAAATTAATTGGACAACTAAAAATATATAGAAAAAATTAGCCGGGCGTGGTGGCGCATGCCTGTAGTCCCAGCTACTAGGGAGGCTGAGGCAGAAGGATTGCTTGAGCCCAGGAATTTGAGGTTGCTGTGAGCTAGGCTGACACCACAGCACTCACTCTAGTCCAGGCAACACAGTGAGACTCTGTCTCAAAAAAAAAAAAAAAAACCCAAACCCAAAGGATCAAAGCTTTGATCAAATTAAAGGAGGAAATATATATATTTTAACATACAGAGAACGAGGTAACCGAAAAAGCTCTACCCAAATATTAAAGATTTTCAATTTTTCTGCGGACAATGCTATTAAGTATTCGTATAAAATGCAGAAAACTACTGAAATATGTGATGTTCTTTGGAGCACATTATCAGAAACAGCAATGTTTCAAATGAATTGAGCCTTAATACTGTTAACAAGCACATTAACCTAAGCCCTGCCTTCAACTTTCTAAAAGAAAAAGTACAATATTTCACCGTAACATGTTTAGGTTTCATTAAGGAATTTCAGTCTGCCTTTCTAGTGTTCCAAAACAAAAACAGGGTGAAAATGAAAAGCATTTCTTTAAAATAGCCATTATAAAGCAAGAAATTTAGGAAATAAGTTATAAATAGTAGAGTTTTTCACTGTACCTGAAACTTCCTGTTAAATCAGATGCTCCTGGTCTCAGCAAAATCTGAGTTATAAAATTGGCCCCACGGCTGCCAAATAAAACAATCAGATTTTCTTTATAAAACACAATTTATAAACAAGACAAAGATATACAAGAGCAGAGTGCTTTTAAAAATGTAGAACTAATTTCACAAAAATATTAATTCTCTAGAACGAAGAGAAATTTTTAGTGAAAGGAAAGCTGACACTGATTTTTCAGAAAAGAGATTCTTATTCTTTGAAAATGAAATTTACAAGGGACCTACAAGCCTCCTTCCGAACTTTGAGTAAGAACAAAAACAGATAATAAAACTCGAATTTACCAACAGTCATTATTTAGAATTATGAAGGCCTGTCAGTCAGCAAAAGAGATCAGGGATTTGACAAGGAGTTTCCTTTTCAGATTCTCATAAGCATCAAGAGATTGAATTTTTGCCTAGATAATAGGTCAGTCTGCATAAGAATGATCTGCCACGTATTAATATAGGGGAGAAGGGAGAACTAATGGGGCGGTCGTGGTTAATTTTCTCTCTACATGATTCCAGTGTTTAGTAGGATTGAAAACCAATCTAACCCCATCATTTCATGCAAGATTAAGGCTCTTAAAATGTTTTAAATGACTTGAGATTCCATAGTTAAGAAGCAGAACTGACATGAACTTAATGGAATCTTCAAGATGAATGAAGTGGGTGATAAAAAATATTAATATGAGTAAGAATTTCTTAAGTTATATTATATACCCTTTACAGATTGGAACATACCTCTACCTTCCAACAACCCTGAAAAGTTGCGTAGATTGAGGTGGATTAAATATGACCAAAAATTCCTGTGGGTCTTCCCATCAAGAGATAGACTCTTTCCCCATCCCTTAAGATTATGGGGATGCTGTGACCAAAAAATTGATACTGTGTGAGCCCCACAGCCTAGGATTCGAGAGGCTTTGCAGCTTCTGCCTTTGTATTCTTAGATGCTTCCCTTAGGACTTCCATGTAAAGAAGCTGGTCTAGCCTTCTGAAGATGAGAAGCCATGTACAAAAGAACAGAGATGCCCCAGCCAACAACCAGCACCAACCGCCAGATGAATGAAAGAGGCCACCTCAGACCTGCCAGCACAGCTGACCTTCAAGGGGAAAGAAGCTGCGTGAATTGCCACACGTGAAACCAGCAATCACCAGCCAGTCCACAGAATTTTGAGGAATAATATTTATTTTAAGCCACTAAGCTTCGGGATGGTTTGTTATGCAGAAATAAAAAAATCAAACAGTAGATTTTCTTTCCATTTTAGGATAAAGAAAATGAAGGTTAGAAAAAGTAAAATATGTAAGGCAACACTGTTAATTAAATGACAAAAAGTGGATTGTAACCCAGGTCTGTCCAACTACAAAGCCCCACTACTTTATTTTGCTTAATAAAAGCTGAAATCATGAAGTGTCTTATTTACTTAAAATGATAAAACTATAAACATGGTGGAAAACCCCATTTAGTCCAAAAACATAGACGAATAGTTTATGCAAATGAAAACTGAAGGTCCAGTGGAATAATTTTTGCTGAACTAGAGGCCATTTCTACCAAAGGTTCCAAAGTTTATGCTGATTTTTCCTTAATGAAAAACACCCAGATTCTAATCATAAAAAAAAAAAAACCTGTAGGTAAGGAGCTATCTGGGAATATTTATTGGAAGCTAAATTATTCTGATCCCACAAATCCCAAGGAGCATGGTAATTTAATCCAAATACTTGTTATAAACATATTTCCAGTTGTTACACTAATGGAGAAATTATAGCACATGTATATACCTGATTATTTTTCTTTTCAAATCCCAGCCATATACACCTCCATTTCCTTTGTAGCGAGTTCCAGAGACAATATCAAAATTACCCTCCTTTTGCTTCCTGTAGAAAAAATAAATTGGTTGTCAATTAGAAAAAGCCATTGATCTTTCAATACTTATTTTCATGAGCTACCCAAACAGAACTTTTAAGAGAAGCAGAAAAAAACAATGCCAAGAGAATAGATGGATTATCTACTAAAAGACATTTCAAGGGGAGGTTTTCAAACCTGATTCTGTTTTTCCTTTTTTTTTTTTGAGACACAGGGCCTCACTCTGCTGCCTTGGCTGGAGTGCAGTGGCGTCTTCATCATTGCTCACTGTAGCCTTAGCCTCAAACTCCTGGGCTCAAGAAATCTTCCTGCCTTAGCCTCCCAAGTAGCTGGGACTACAGATAAACATAAGCATGCCTGCCTAATTTTTCTATTTTTTGTAGAGATGGGGTCTTGCTCTTGCTCAGGCTGGTCTTGAACTCCTGGCCCCAAGCGATCCTCCTACCTTGGCCTGTCAAACTGCTAGGATTACAGGTGTGAGCCACTGCACCTGGCCCGTTTTTCCTTTATTTTAAAACTACAAAATAGTACTATTTGTTGAATGCACCAAGTGAAATCACTCCAAAATATATTACTAAAATTATAAATTTTCCCAATCCCTCCTCCATCCTGTTCTTGCCTGCCTTGAAGTAAACAATACTAAACAGCCTAGTGTCCCTCCAGGTATTTCTCTTTCCTTAAAGAAGGATAGATAGCTCAAAGATATATACCCCTAGAGTTTTGGGTTGTATTCACAAAACTGAAATCCAAAAATGTACACTTTGTGATTTGCTTTTTGTCAGTTTCTAATTCATATCATGGAATCATGGACATCCCTACAGCCAAAAGAGATCTTTCCCATTCTTTTTAATAGCTGCAAAAATATTCCACAGAGGCCGGGCGTGGTGGTTCACGCCTGTAATCCTAACTCTCTGGGAGGCTGAGGCAGGCGGATTGTTTGAGCTCAGGAGTTCGAAACCAGCCTGAGCAAGAGCGAGACCCTGTCTCTACTAAAAATAGAAAGAAATTAATTGGACAACTAAAAATATATAGAAAAAATTAGCTGGACATGGTTGCGCATGCCTGTAGTCCCAGCTGCTCGGGAGGCTGAGGCAGAAGGATCGCTTGAGCCCAGGAGTTTGAGGTTGCTGTGAGCTAAGATGATGCCACGGCACTCTAGCCCAGGCAACACAGTGAGACTCTGTCTCAAAAAATAAATAAATAAATAAATAAAACAAGATATAGTCATTTCTCAGTATCCACAAGAGATTGGTTTCAGGACCCTCCACAGATACAAAACCCATAGATGCTCAAGTCCCTTACATGAAATGGTACAATACTTGCATATAACCTATGCACATCCTCCCATATACTTCATTTGTATTTCTTTCTTTATTTTTTTTTTTGAGATAGGGTCTCACTCTGTTGCCTGGGCTAGAGTGCAGTGGTGTCATCATCGCTTGCTGTAACCTCCAACTCCTGGGCTCACGCATTCCTCCTGCCTCAGCCTCCCAGTAGCTGGGACTACAGGCATGTGCTACCACACCTGGCTAATTTTTCTACTTTTTGTAGAGACAGGGTCTCACTATGTTGCTCAGGCCAGTCTTGAACTCCTTGCCTCAAGAGATCCTCCCACCTTGGCCTCCCAAAGTGCTTGGATTATAGGCATGAGCCACCACACCTAGTCCTTCCATACACTTTAAATCATCTCTAGGTTACTTATAATACCTAATATAATATAAATGCTATTTAAATAGTTGTTAATACTGTATTATTTAGGGAATAATGACAAAAAAAATAGTCTGTGCATGTTTAGTACAGACACAGCAATTCTTTTTTATTTTCCCCTAATATTTCTATCTGAATTTGGTTAAAAACATGGATGCAGAACCCGTGGAGGGCCAACTAGAAAGTTCTCTTTATATTCCTTTTTAGTCACTTCTTCATTCCCATGACCATTATCTCTGTTTCTTTACCATTGTTAGTTTTGAATGTTCTTAGATTTCATACAAGTGGGATCACACAGAATGTCTGGCTTATTGTGCTCAGGTTAATGTTTTTGACATTTATCCATGTCATGTTCATGAAAGTTCATTCATTTTTATTGCTGTAGTTTTCCATTGTGAATATACCACGGTTTGTTTATCCATCCTTCTGTTGATGAACATTTTGTTTGTTTTCTGTTTGGGGCTATTATGCATAAGATTGCTATAAATATTTGTGACCAAGTCATTATATGGACATGATGTTTTAATTTCTTTTGGGTAAATACCTAAGGATAGAATTGCTGGGTTGTAGGATGTGCGTATGTTTAACTTTATAAAAAACTGTCACTTTTTCAAAATGATTGTACCACTTCACATGCCCATTATCAATGTGTAAGAATCCCAGTTGGTCCACATCCTCTCCAACATTTGTCAGTCTTTTTTGTTTTAGCCATAGTAGATGTGAAATGGAATGCTATTGTGGTTTTAATTTTCATTTCCCTTTGACTAAAGATGTCACTATAATCAGCTTTTTATGTGCTTATTTTCCATTCATATATCTTCTTTAGTGACGTGTCTTTTAAAGTCTTTTGCCTCATTTTTTATTTGGTTCATTGTTTGGGTGTTCATTTATTTGATTTTTAATATTGATTTGTAGGAATTTTTTATGTAGTCTGGGTACAAGTACTACATGTATATCTTGGAAATATTTTTTCTCCATCTGTGATTTGCCTGTTCCTTCTCTTAGTATTGTCTTGATGAGAAATTAAAATTTTTTAATTTTAAAATTTAAACAACCCAATTAAAAAATGGGCAAAGGACTTGAATAGGTATTTCTCTGAAAAAGGTATACAGATGGCCAACAAATGCCAGAAAAGATGCTCATATTCCTAATCATTATGAAAATGCAAATCAAATGTATAATGAGATACCACTTCAGACCCATTAAGATGGCCGCTATCAAAAAGACAGAAAATAGCAAGTGTTGGCGAGGATGTGTACAAATTAGAACCCTCGTGCACTCTTGGTGGAAATGAAAGATGGTACAGCTGCTATGGAACACAGTATGGCAGTTCTCCCCAAAATTGAAAATAGAATTACCATATGAGCCAGCAATTCCACTTTTGGGTATATACCCAAAAGAATTGAAAGCAAGGTCTCAAAGAAATATTTGTACGTCCATGTTAAAAGCAGTACAGTAGCTAAACCAGTAAGTACCCTAAATGTCCATCATTGAATGAATGGATAAATCAGATGTGACATATACATACAGTGGAGTATTATTCATTCTTTAAAAGTAATGAAATTCTGATGTATGCTATAACATGGATCAACCTCGAGGAGATCATACTAAATGAAATAAGCCAATTACAATGAGAAACACTGTATGAGTCCACTGATAAGTGATAAGATTACTTTGAGTAGTCAAATTCATAGAGCTAGAAAGTAGAATGGTGGTTGCCACGGATCTGGGGGGAATGGGGAATGGAAAGATATTGTTTAATGGATTCAGAGTTTCAGTTTTGCAAGATGAAAAGAATTCTGGAGATGGGCGGTGGTAATGGTTGCACAACGACATGAATGTAGTTAATGCCACTAAACTGTACACTTAAAAATGGTTAAGATGGTAAATTTTTTTTTTTGGCCCCAAGATGGTAAATTTTATGTTATATATATTTTACTGCAATAAAAAAAGTGAAAAAAATAATCCAGTTTAAACAGCCAATTAAAAAGGGGCAATGGTGACTCACACCTGTAATTCTAGCAGTCTGGGAGGCCGAGGCAGGAGTATTGCTTGAGCTCAGGAGTTCAAGACCAGCCTGAGCAAGAGTGAGAGCCCGTCTCTACTAAAAATAGAAAAAATTAGCTGGATGTGGTGGCATGTGCCTACAGTGCCAGCTTCTTGGGAGACTGAGGCAGGAGGATTGCTTGAGCCTAGGAGTTTCAGGTTGCAGTGATATATGATGATGCCACTGCACTCTAGCCAAGGCAGAGTGAGACCAAAACAAAAAAGATATGTAAGGAAAGTGAGGGATTTATGTTAATTACTTTGATTTAACCATTCTACATTATATACATACATCAGCATATCACATTGTATTTCATTAATATATATAATTATGATTTATAAATCAAAGCTTATATTAATAATTATTAAAAAGAATTGAAAACAGATACTCAGCCAAGTGCATGTACACACATGTTCATAGCAGTACTATTCACTATAGCCCAAAGGTAGAAACAACACAAATGTCCATCAATGGATGAATAAACTAACACATTATGGTGTATATATATACAGTGGAATTTTATTCAGTTATAAAAAGGAATGAAGTACTGATAACATGCTACAACATTGATAAACCTCAAAAACATGCTAGAAAGAAACCAGACACAAAAAGTCATATATGACACTATTTATAAGAAATATCAGAATGGGTAAATCCATATAGACAGAAAGCAGCATGGTGATTACCAGGAGGGCAAACTGGGGAGCAGTTGCTTAAGAGGTGTGACATTTTCTTCTGAAGTGATAAACTTGTTTTTTGACTAGATAGAGGTGGTGGCTTGCATGACATGGTGAATGTACTAAAATGCCACTGAATTGTTCACTTTAAAATTATTAATTTTCTATCTAGTACAACAAACACTGTTATGGTGTGGGCACACCAAAAGTCCTTACTTAAGCGTTATACAAGATATCCATGTAACAAAAACATTTGGACACCCTGGTATTTCGGGGAAAAAAATGATTCCAGATCAAAACATCACATTGTGCCTCATAAATACACACAATTATTATTTGTCAATTAACATTTTTTTAAATCTAAAGAAAGATTAATTGTATGTTATATGGATTTTACTGCAATTTAAAAATCCAGTTTGTACGTTTTTTTCTTTATGATCAATGTTTTTTGTGTCCTGCCTAAGAAATATTTGCCTACTCCAAGGTCATGAAGATATTTTGTATTCTGCTTTCTGTTTCTGGGTTTTACATTTAGGTCAAATGATCCTTCTCAAATTAATTTTTTTTTTTTTTTTTTTGAGACAGAGTCTCACTCTGTTGCCCTGGCTAGAGTGAATGCCATGGCGTCAGCCTAGCTCATGGCAACCTCAAACTCCTGGGCTCAAGCGATCCTCCTGCCTCAGCCTCCCGAGTCGCTGGGACCACAGGCATGCACCACCATGCCCGACTAATTTTTTCTGTATATTTTTAGTTATCCAGATCATTTCTTTCTGTTTGGTAGAGACGGGGTCTCGCTCTTGCTCAGGCTGGTCTCGAACTCCTGAGCTCAAACAATCTGCCCGCCTCGGCCTCCCAGAGTGCTAGGATTATAGGCGTGAGCCACCGCGCCCGGCTCAAATTAATTTTTGTATATGGAGTGAGTAATATAGGGAGGTCAAAGTTAGTTTTTGTTTTTTGTTTTTTGTTTTTTTAATATAGAGAATCAGTTGTTTAGCAGGATTTGTTAAAAACACTTCCCTCCGAATCGACAATTGGGAAAACCAATTCAACATGGGTTTGTTCTAGTTTTTATTCTGTTCCCTTATCTATTTAGCTTGTCTCCACGCCAGTACCACACTGTGTTGATTAATGTAGTGCATGTCCTCCAACTGTTTTTTTTTCTCAAGGTTGTTATAGCTATTCTAGATCCTTTACATTTCCATATAAATTTTAGAACCAGGAGTCTATATTTCTTTAAAAGACTTGCTGAGGAAATTTAATTGGAAATTGCTAACATTAGGATCTCTTACATTAATTGCCTTCTTAGTTAATAATAGAGTAGACTGATCTAAAATGCTTTTTAGGAAAAAATGGTTTGCTTTATTTTCTTCTTTTCTCTCCATTGTTTGTTTTTCTAGGTTACAAGGCAAATGCAAGAACACGAGCAGGACTCTGAGCTTAGAGAACAAATGTCTGGCTATAAACGAATGAGACGGCAACATCAAAAGCAACTGATGACTCTGGAAAATAAGCTAAAGGCTGAGATGGATGAACACCGCCTCAGATTAGACAAAGATCTTGAAACCCAACGTAACAATTTTGCTGCAGAAATGGAGAAACTTATCAAGAAACATCAGGCTGCTATGGAAAAAGAGGTGACTGGTTCATTATTATTAATTTGCTTATTTTAGCTTGTGATCATTTCACAATTAACTAAAATGGCATTTTTTTGTTAGTGTATCTGTTCCTAGGAACAAAGTAAATTGATAGGGGAAAAAGGAAAAACTTTTATGTAACTTATATAAGGCTTTCTGTAAATTAATGACAGATCAATCACAAAAAAAGATGGCACCTGTGGGTTTTTTTCTCTCACTAATTTTGTGTTATGTGCATGTCATTTAAAACAAACCAGGCTTAAAACTAATTATTCACCAGAGTAGTCCACTTTATAGTTTTTGTGATAGCCAACAAAATTTTGAGTATGAAAAATTGTATGTTTTAATACCAAGTACTTGGTTTTGGAACTAATAGAGACATGAAATCGTTTCCTGATACTTGATAGTTTCACAGTAGGTATATTAGCATCACAGTAGGTATATTATTAAGTTATTCTAGGCTTTTGAATCTTGGTTATCTGAGGAGTTTGATAAATCTATTAATAGGTGATTTAGGTCTCAACAAGTCATTCATGATTTTCTTCTCTGTATATTTTTGGGAACCTTCCTTAAATTTATAGCAGCATTTTTATATCAGAATAATTGAAGATTATTGTAATATATACAGAGAATGTTGAAGATTATAGATTATGAAAGATTCAGATTAAGATTTAGCCCCATTTGATTGTGGACAAATAAGTATCATTGTTCTATTATATGATAAAGGTATATTTTTTAGGATTCTTGTTGCATGAAACCTTTTCTTCTAATATTTTTGGTGTCCTATCAGTTTCATTTTCTTTTGATATTCATGTTTGTCAAGTAGAATGTAGGCTTCTTAATAAATTCACATAATATCATCAAAATATGCCCAGCTAGTCTGCATTAAAGCATTATTTATCATAAGTACCTTTTTCTTTCTCTTCCCAAAAAAGAATTACTCTGACAGTAGGAGGGAATTTGGCAAAATAATTTATAGTATAAATAAATGTTTGATTTTGAATTAGTGTACAGATATTTAGAATCCTGTTAGGCATTAGGTGGTATTTTTAATAGTTTGGGAAGAGGTAGATACCAACATATTTAGGAAAGCAATTCATGGAACAAAATATACAATGTGATTATAAACTTGTTTAAAAAATATAAGTAGGGTGTGATGGCTCATACCTGTAATCTGAGCACTTTGGGAGGCCAAAGCAGGAGGGTCACTTGAGGCTAGGAGTTCGAGACCAGCCTAAGCAGCATAGCAAGACCCTGTCTCTATAAAAACATAGAAAAATTAACTGGGCATAGTAGTGTACACCTGTAGTTTCAGCTACTCGAGAGGCTGAGGCAAGAGGATTGCTTGAGCCCAGGAGTTTGAAGTTGCAGTGAGCTACGATGACACCACTACAGTCTAACTCAGGCAACAGAGTGAGACCTTGTCTCAAAAATAAATAAATTAAAATGATTTTAAAAAATATATATATCCATAGAAAAAATTAGAAACAGTATGTACCAAAATGTTTATGTTAGTTATCTCTGGGTGGTAAAATTATGTAAGATTTGTCTTCTCTGGTTTTTCTGTATTTCCTAAATGTTCTACAATGATTGCGCATATAATCAGAGATAAGAACAGTATTTGTTTGCTTTATTGAGGGGTTGGGGGGAGGGTATACTCCTGTTAAGTGAAATAAAAAGGTGAAAACATTTTTGACCCTGTTAAGAGATGAACATTTCAAAAATGAGTTCTACCTTAATGGTTCTATGAAGTTCAAATGTTGAGGATACTGAGTAACATGTGTTAATAATCTGTTTAGGTATTTTATTTTGATAATGTTTCTATTGATTTTTGTTCTACTAAAAATAAGTATCCTTTATGATGTATATTAAACTGCTGCTTTGAATCTATCTACTTAACTAATTTGATTCATTCTTAAAATTTCATATAGGCTAAAGTGATGGCCAATGAGGAGAAAAAATTTCAGCAACATATTCAGGCTCAACAGAAGAAAGAACTGAATAGCTTTTTGGAGTCACAGAAAAGAGAATATAAACTTCGAAAAGAGCAGCTTAAAGAGGTACTTATTTCATAAAAATTTTCAAGCCAATTATCTGCTTACTGATTATATCCAGTGATGATCAACTCATAGAACCATTAGAATAAAATTTTCTTTGCTTGTGGCCACTAACTTTATATCAGTTTAAATAAAAACATTGATAATCATCAGTTAACCTTAACTGAGTTTTCTAGTTAAGTAGGATCTAAAGAGAATCATTTCCTGAAAATATAAATTATTTTATTTATAATAGCTTTCCTGTATGCATATTAAGTAACTGACTCGTTAGGGAAAAAAATTAAAATATTTGAGCTGTATAAAAATCACACATTTCTTACTTTAGAAGTAAAACATAACTTTTTACTTTTAACACAGAAGATTATAATTTGTTCTTACGTCAGTTTTAACATAGAATAAGGATAAGAGGCATATTTGTTTATATTTTTTAAATAGAACATGCTGATTATTTCTTTATGGCTACATGGTTTCATATTTATTTGCCCTTTATATGCTGCTTTTTAAACTTTTTTAAAAAGCACATTTAGTCTACCTTCGAAGAAAGCCTTAATTGTTCCAAGGTAGATTCTGAAAAGGGATAATTAGTCAGGGTAGTAGCCAGGATAGAAAAATGATATGTCTTAATTTATCCTCCCTCTTATAGACTGACTGAAATTTTTAGTCCATGTAATTAATTAGCTTACTGTGATAAATTAATTGATTTTTATAAAATATGTATAATCTTTTTGATATTAATACTTTTTGTGTATCTAGGAATTTGCTGTATAATCAGATATATAAGTCTTGCGCACATATTGGTGTCACAAAGATTTGCTATATACCCTGCCAAGTGAGCTTTGTTGACAAGATTTTGCTAACTCTAAAGGGTGTAACCTGCTGTATATTCCCATGACTGTAATACAAAAGCCAAACCCCATAATGGAACTTTGAGTTTGAAAAGATAGTAAATAGAGTTCCTAACTATATATAAATAACCAACAAAATATACTTGTACAGTTCTTTTTCCAGTGCAATGAGAGTTTAGCTTTATGATTTAGTAGATTTAGATAATCCTTTAAGCATGTAACTTATAGTCAAACTAATAAATTTATTTTGTTTTAGAAGCTAGATTTTTTTGTGTGTACTTATGTTTACTTAGAATAGTGATTCTCAGTAGAGAGGAAGGGACATATCAGAGTCTTGGTGGGAGAGTTCCCTGGCAGAAGGTTTTGAAAAAGATACCCAGGTGATTCTCTATGCATGTGCCCATGTTATTTCTGTCTCTTCCCATAGTGTGCATACACTACACTCTTTTAAGAACTACTAATTTATGTATAAGCCTTTTATTTTTATGTGTTTGGATATCTTATGAACTAAAATTATAAAGTATTGATCTCTTTCTTGAATAACAGAGGGTTTAGTATTCTCTAAACAGTTATCCTATACATCTAAGAAAGATGGCTTATTTATATCCTGTACAACAGTGATGCTCTTTAGGTTGAAAATATGCTAGCATTAATTAGCATCTGAGGGTTTAGTTCATTGAATATATCATCAATTTTTTCATCTTGCCCAGTACAAATGCATTTTTAATAAGGTAGTTTGTGACATGATATTTATTTTATTTTATTTTTCATTTTTGAGCATTAGTTTTTCAGGTATTTAAAACATTAGTTTTGATTTGTTCAGTGGTTTTTAATGCTGAAAATTAAGTATCATTTATAAAGTAGGTCTCTATTCTCCCATGATTTTGTCATTTAATTTCCAGTTTTCTTATATTGAGTCCATCCATAATTTTACCAAAAACTTAGTATCAGGATTGTCAAAAACCAAGAAGTGTGAAATGTTGTTTAACTGTATTTTAGCCCTCATTTTAGTTCACATGTGATTTTTACCTTAAAGCACTGCCTTCTGTCTCTTCTTGTGAAGGTTTTACAAAAGAATATGTTCTAGGCTTATGCTTAGCTCTTTGACTTGAAAAAATAAATAAAGAAGAATATGTTTTACTTTATTAGCTAATCATTGTGTGCTTTGAGAAATTGTGTGCTTTCAGAAATGTAGCTGTGCAAAGCTAGAACCTATGCATATTTTCTGGTGTACATCTCTCTCTTCCCTGTCCTATTTACTGGGTAACTCAATAAAGAGAAAAATATCAGCTACCTTCTCAAGGTCATTGCCCTGCCTGAGCATTAGAGAGGAAATAAAATGAAGTACATCTATTTAAATTTACCAGATACAAAATGATGCATTCATGTAGTTTAATTTTTATGTATTTTGGACTAAGTTGTTTTTTATGTTGCCAGGAACTGAATGAAAACCAGAGCACCCCAAAAAAAGAAAAACAGGAGTGGCTTTCAAAGCAGAAGGAGAATATACAGCATTTCCAAGCAGAAGAAGAAGCTAACCTTCTTCGACGTCAGAGACAATACCTAGAGCTAGAATGTCGTCGTTTCAAGAGAAGAATGTTACTTGGACGTCATAACTTGGAGCAGGACCTTGTCAGGGAGGTATGTTTGAATGACATGAAATTTAAAATCATTTATCAAAAGAATCTTTCCTGGCCAGGCATGGTGGCTCATGCCTGTAATCCCAGCACTTTAGGAGGCCGAGCCAGGAGGATCGCTTGGTCCCAGGCATTTGAGGTAGCAGTAAGCTATGATCACACAACTGCCCTCCAGCCTGAGTGACGGAGCGAGACCCTGTCTGTTAAAAAAAAAAAAAAAAAAGAACTTTTCTGAAAGTATGCCAATCACATTCCAGCCTCAGGGACTTTTCACTTGTACTTCCCTCTGTCTGAATCATTTTTCCCCAGATATTCACATAGCATATTTTCTTCCTTCTTTATGTCCTTATTCAAATGTCAGTGCTTCAGCAATGCCTTCCCTAACCACCAAATCCTTCTCCCTTCTTTAAGTGTTCTTTTTTGTACTTCTCTCTGTTACACAAACACATACTTTTGGGGGGAGGGGTGTCCTGACTTCTTCACTAATATGAAAGTTGTATGAAATCACAGACTTGGTACAGTTTTTTGTATCTCCCAGTTTCTCACCCATAGTAGGCATTCAATAAATATTAATTGACTCATGAATGAAAGAAATATTAACTTTTAAATATGAGGAAATTAATGGGGCAATTTTTGCCTCTTTGATCTGAAATAGGTATCATGAGGTGTTTGTTGCCATTTAATGCATTTTTATAGTCATGTAATTATTTATTACGCAAATGTAGAAACTCTTATGCCAATGAAAACAGTTCTCATTATTAGGATACCTGTCAGCATAGATAAATTTCCAGGTGTGGGTTGAAATAAGCTTGAAATATAGCATAATGTACAGATTCACTAGTAATTAAAGAAATTCAAATTAAAACAGTTATATCAATTAGATAAAAAATTTTAAAAGATTGATAACATCCACTCCTAGTAATGGCATGGGTTAATGAAAACTGTCGGTAAGAGTGTAAATTGATACTGCTCTTTTAGAGCATGATTTAACAGCAGCTTTTAAAATTTAATATGTACATAGGCTTTTAGCCATCATGTTGACTTCTAGAACTGTATTCTTCAGTACTGATAACATGATTATATGATGCAGTATATATAGATATTTATTAAAACTTTGTTTACAAAAGCAAAAAATGGAAATAGTTTAAATGTCCAACTATAGAGGAATGATGATCAAAGTTACGGTATCACAGAGCAGTAGCTTATGATGCAACTTAAAACAGTCTTTATGTACTGATCTGGATATATATACAACAATATGTTGTTAAAGGAAGAAAGCAACTTACATGCCTACAGTGTATATTGTTCAGTTTTTAAAAGTGTATGTTTTTGTATAAAAGATATGTCAAAATAAACACAGGGAAGGTTGAGAAGCATGTGCACCACAGTGTTGGCCTCAGGGGAAAGGTTTTGCAGAGGCCAAGGGAGGAAGTTTTCCTTTTACATTGTATATGTATGGTGTACTTGTTTTTAGTCTGAAAAAAAGAATTTAAAAAATAACATTTATTGAGCACCATGTACTAAGTATTCTGAGAACTTTCTGTTTATAAACTTATTTTATCCTCACGTTAAATACGTGAAACAGCTGTATTATTATCTGCTTTTGAGAGATGATTAAACTGAATCACAGTGAGTTTAAATAACTAACCCAAGTAATCACTGTTCGTAAGTAGCAGAGCCAGAATTTAGACGACAGGCAATCTGGCTTTCTAGTGTCCATGTTCTTAACTACTACACATAACAGAGTAGACTGCATGTAATAGAATTGAATAGTATACTCTGAAGAAATTCAAAGGATGACTTAGGAGCCCTCTTCAAATATAAAATTAGGAAACAAAAGGAAGATGTTTAATCCTCAAGATAGATTTGATAATGTCTTAAGCTTATGGCAATAAAGTAGTGTGAATAAATAGTAAATGAATATGATAAGAAAATTTGTGCTACTAATTGGCCATTTAAAAATCAAAGAACTCTAGTATTTACTGTGTAGCCATTATTGAATTAAAGGGTTAATTACATCTGTTTCTTGGTTATTCTGTTTAAGATTTTTTTTTTCTGGCATCGTATAGCAGTAAGTTATAGCTTTGTCTTTTGTGTTATGGATTAGGAGTTAAATAAAAGGCAGACTCAGAAGGACTTAGAGCATGCCATGCTACTTCGACAACATGAATCCATGCAAGAACTGGAGTTCCGTCACCTCAACACAATTCAGAAGATGCGCTGTGAGTTGATCAGATTGCAGCATCAAACTGAGCTCACTAACCAGCTGGAATACAATAAGCGAAGAGAACGAGAACTAAGACGAAAGCATGTCATGGAAGTACGACAACAGCCTAAGAGTTTGAAGGTACCTTAAGCCTAAGTTTTTTGACAAAGGGGAAAACATAAAAGACATCCATGTAATCAGGAAAAGTCTGGGCTGGGCACGGTGGCTCACACCTGTAATCCTAGCACTCTGGGAGGCCGAGGCGGGCGGATCCCTTGAGCTCTGGAGTTTGAGACCAGCCTAAGCAAGAGTTGAGACCTGCTGAAAATGGACTCTACTAAAAATAGAAAATATTAGCCAGGAGTGATGGCACTTGCCTGTAGTCCCAGCTACTTGGGAGGCTGAGGCAGGAGGATCACTTGAGCCCAGGAGTTTGAGGTTACAGTGAGCTATGATGATACCATTGTACTCTAGCCAGGCAACAGAGCGAGACTATGTCTCAAAAAAAAAAAAAAAATTCTTATTTTAAATGTGCTCAAATATCCAATGCTGATATTGTATTCTAAATGCCAGCATGCTAACCATTTGGCTTTTCTCTGTTGTTCCAAGTAATACAGTTTTAGAATTCTAATTTGCTCTGTGATTTGTATAAAATTTAAAAATATGAAAGTGCATTATAAAGTAAAAGGTTTCCCCTCTCTCTGCTTATTCCTCCTGCCACCTGGTCCATCCCCCTCCACTAAAGTCAACCAGAGTTAACAATTCTAAGACATTTTTAAATTTTATAACTTGTAATAAACATAGCATGAACATTAATAAACAAAAACCACCCACTATATAGTCTGTCATCAGTGATAGCACTTCACTTGATCTGATATGTCTGCACATTTTAAACTTTTGCTTATATCCAATAAGGCCCAGGTCCCACCGTATTTCCTATTTAAAGGCTCCCTCAAACCCTACCCAGCCCTTGTTTTAAATTATAAAACTGTACTTGGCTTTACTCTGAAAAACTGCTGGAGTAAAGTGAAATTCATTCACAGAGATAATCTCTGTCAGAATCTAGAAACTACAGCACACCCAATGGTATTGTCAATTCCCACCCAACTCCATTCAAACAAGCTGCCCTGAACAAAGTATAGAATAATGTTAAGATGCTTTACCCTTTCCATGTGAACCTGAGTAAAATTTTACTTTGCTATGTTTTGAAAACAGCTAATTAACATCATTTTACAAAGTAGTTATGTTGACTACCAACATAACCTTACTTATTCAATACCTAGAAAAATTGGAATTCATAATGATTTTTCAGATTTATTCATTTTTGCAGTAGACAGATATATAATCATTTGGCTGCAGAATGAGCAATTTCCCACCAAAAGACATGTCTGTGAAATTAATTATGGTTTTAAAGCCAGCAGCACCCAAGAATGAACCTAACTGAAAACATGTTAGTTTTCTGTAGTCCTACTGTAAATCTGGTATGACTGCATTTTTCTGGGGCATGGGTGATGGAGAGTTGTTTGGCATTTAACCCTTCCTTTCTGTTGCTTGTCATTAGAGCCTTTTCAGTTTGAAAGCTTGTAAATAGTAGTCTGATTCTCTCAACTACTAAATAAAAAATGAGGAGGAAATAATGTTTCACTGTCATTGACTTTAAATAGAATACCTCCTTCTGATGACAAATGAGCTCAAGGTTTTCCTTTTAGTAGGGAAGAGAAATCACCGTTTTCCTCTCTTTTACATATATCTCCCTGCTTAGTCAATTTGAATAAAACAGACTAAATTTTAGCACCAAGTCATCTCATTTCTATTTACCTAAGTAAATGTCTTAAAACCTTCTCCTCTTCAGACCTTCTCCAAAACTTTAAATCTGGGGAGAGGAGACTTCAGTTTGAATACTTGTCTATGGTGACTAGGATTTACTGGGGAGAGATGTTATTTCTGTGAATTGAGTTGGGTAAAAATCTACTGCCCACTCTGCTCTTTCTTCAGCTGCCATCCAGATGATGCTTTGTAAGCATTAAATGAGTAGAAATAACTGTAACATATTCATCTTGCTTTCACTTGAGTCAAATATTGAGAGATACACTTTATTCTTGGTATAAGCATTAATCTTACTCTTGTTGAGGAAAAATTTTTCAAGAAATTCTTTTTTCTTATTAGTCTGTGATATAGAATGATTATAGTTTTCTTGGCACAATATTTTAAAAACAAAAACTTTTAAAATAATCGAGGCTGATACACAGAGGCAGAAGAGAATATCTAAATTTCATGTTTTGTTTCTGTTTAGAAGCACTTGGAAGAACTTTTAAACCAAACAACAGTGTTTAAGAATGATGCCACTGGCCGGGTGCGGTGGCTCACGCCTGTAATCCTAGCACTCTGGGAGGCTGAAGCGGGCGGATTGTTTGAGCTCAGGAGTTTGAAATCAGCCTGAGCAAGAGCGAGACCCCGTCTCTACTAAAAATAGAAAGAAATCAATCAGATAACCTAAAATATATAGAAAAAATTAGCCAGGCATGGTGGCGCATGCCTGTAGTCCCAGCTACTCGGGAGGCTGAGGCAGGAGGATCGCTTGAGCCCAGGAGTTTGAGCTTGCTGTGAGCTAGGATGATGCCACAGCACTCTAGCCCGGGCAACACAGTGAGACTCTGTCTCAAAAAAAAAAAAAAGAGAATGGTGCTACTAAGCATAGCCAAAACAAGTTTCTTTTTCTAGCTAGACATTTCTTGACCCCTCACAGAAGAAAAGTATATTACTAGGACCTACTGCCTCAGTTGGTGAAACATAGAAAGAGAGTATATTTAATGTAGTACAGGGAGGAAAAAAACCTTTTCCTAGGTGAGTGTGTAAATTTGGTCATATGTGCATTTGTTGCACACTGAATCAACCAATCAATACCTGGCAGTCTTTATATTAAGGTAAAATAATTTTAACTGTAGGTTCTGCCTCAGTGTTGTAAATGAATATATTTTCACTTATAGATCAACCAGTATGCTTTATAGAAATATGCCTTATTAAAACTTTTTAAAACCTAGTTCATAGAATATAAACACTAAAGTCAAAGGTCTTATGGCTGTAAACTCAAATTATTTTTATCAGAGAGATGTTTATGTACTGTAGGTCATATCTGTTGTCACCCCAAGAAGAAGGTTATCCTTTCCCTTGCACCCATAATTTTGTTTGACTTTTGAAAAGTTAGTCAACTTGACTGACTTTCAAGTTTTTGCTTGTGTTGAAGAGTAAATCGGCCAGGCACAGTGGCTCATGCCTGTAATCCTAGCACTCTGGGAGGCTGAGGCTGGAGGATTGCTTGAGTTCAGAAGTTCGAGACCAGCCCGAGCAAGAGTGAGACCCTGTCTCAACTAAAAATAGAAAGAAATTAGCCAAACAACTAAAAATAAAGAAAATTAGTCTGGCATGGTGGCGTGTGCCCATAGTCCCAGCTACTCGGGAGGCTGAGGCAGGAGGATCGCTTGAGCCCAGGAGTTTGAGGTTGCTGTGAGCTAGGCTGATGCCACGGCACTCTAGCCCAAGCAACAGAGTGAGACTCTATCTCAAAATAAAAAAGAAGAGTAAATCATTACTAAGTATATTTATACCTGTTCTCTTAAGGAAAAGACAATTGTAATAACAATATTGATCAGTTACAAATAGAGGCTTCCAACTCATCCTCAAGTTTGGTACATAGACTGTGTAGTCGGAGTTGAAATTGTCATTAAGAGAAATTGGAGCAAAGTGTTTCAGATTAAGGAACAGAATAAATGTGCTTTGTATTTTGCCTCGAGATCCAATAATATATTTTCTTGCCAGTAAAGTGCTTTTATATCTACTATACTAATTCACGAGAAAAAAATTTAATTTTCTGTCATGAATACATAACGGTAATCAAAGCTAATTTTAATATTTAGTCAAATCACTAAACTTACTAGTGAAATAACAAATACTGCTTGAAATCCTGTTATAAATGGGGTTATGTTTTAAATGAGAGTTTTTGTTGGAAAAATGCATAGAATCCAATCAATGATTTGGCTGAATAGCCAAGTGCAAAAGTACTGGTAACCTTGTGATCTGACCTTTTTGGTTTTCCTTTCCCTTTTTCCTAATAGCCTTTATTTCCATGTAAGTAAACATAAGGTGTGCCAAGTGCCATATGTTATATCTTACATGCATCTATTTTTTTCTTCCCAGTCTAAAGAACTCCAAATAAAAAAGCAGTTTCAGGATACCTGCAAAATCCAAACAAGACAGTACAAAGCATTAAGGAATCACCTACTGGAGACTACACCAAAGAGTGAGCACAAAGCTGTTCTGAAACGGCTGAAAGAGGAGCAGACCCGGAAGTTAGCCATCTTGGCAGAGCAGTATGATCACAGCATTAACGAAATGCTCTCCACACAAGCCGTGAGTTCTGTTTAAGCAAAACAAATTTACTAGACCCTTTTCTTCCACCACCTGAATGAAATCCCAGCAGTTAAAATTCTAGTTGGAAATGATACTCTCCTACAGCTTGGGAAATAGTGGTGTGGTGGTTTATATTCTTCCTGCTCTAAACATTGTTTGAAAATGTCATGATGCATGTGAATTCTCATTGATACATTTAGACATGAGATTCTAAATAGGCTTCCTGCCAACACAGATCCCAACAGCTTATTGAGATTGGAGCAGCAGCTTTGGTAAACAGTAGGCAAAAAGTAGTACTGTATTGGGAATCCAAATGGTTGCATTTTAGTGCAAATACAAAATATTTTCTATATAAGAGCTTTGTAAACTTGTTTCTTAAAAGGGCCATATAATAAATATTTTAGGCTTTGCAGGCTAGGAAGCAAAATTAAGGATATTATGTGGGTAACAATATAACCATTTAAAAGGTAGCCATTTCAAGGCCAGGTATAGTGGCTCATGCCTATAATCCTAGCACTCTGGTAAGCTGAGGCGGGAGGATCATTTGAGGCCAGGAGTTTGAGACAAATCTGGGCAATAGCGAGATCCGATTTCTACAAAAAATAGAGACTGGACATGGTGGCATGTGCTTATAGCCCCAGCTACTCAGGAGGCTGAGACAAGAGGAACACTTGAGCCTAGGAGTTTGAGGTTGCAGGGAGCTATGGGTGATACCATTGCATTCTAGCCCAGGCAACGGAGCAAGATTTTGTTTATAAATAAATAAATAATAAAATAAAAAAATACTAAAATGTTAGGCAGAGGAGGATGCATTAGCCAAGGAAACTGGGAAGTGAACAGAGACAACCA
>CAUYSK010121221.1:0-11473 GCA_963575035.1 Avahi laniger | reverse complement strand
CAACTAAAAATATAAAGAAAAAATTAGCTGGGCATGGTGGCGCATGCCTGTAGTCCCAGCTACTCGGGAGGCTGAGGCAGGAAGATCGCTTGAGCTCAGGAGTTTGAGGTTGCTGTGAGCTAGGCTGACGCCACGGCACTCACTCTAGCCAGGGCAACAAAGTGAGACTCTGTCTCAAACAAAAAAAAAAAAAAAAGAAAAAGAATGTTCTGAGAATGAACAAAATCCAAAGTGGAAATTCTAGATCAGATGAGACAAAGTACACAAAACAGACAGCCGCGGGGCTAGTTTAGGACAACTGCTCCATACATGCAGTTTCCTCCTCTTCCCCCTTCTCCAAATCACTAATGTAAACTTTTTGGATGGATTCCTGAAATAAGATACTATCCTGAAAACCAAGAAGTTCTTTCCAAGAAGAAAGTGGCAAATGCAACTTACCGCCATGACTTTAGAAGCACAGCAATTCTTCTCTCCTTCTCTTCTGGGTTCTTAGAGAAAGAAAAAGGTGGAAAAGGGTTAAGAAATCATAAGACAACAGTCCCTTCCTAAATCCTGGAGGAGGCCAAGTCAGAACAAATCCCTGCCCCACCCCAGGCACTAAGAGGGAGGCCAAAGAAGCCTGCAGCCCCGTTACCCTCTCCCATCCTCACAAAGAAAAGCAGGTGACCTTAGGGTTCAAAGAGGAGTTCTGGGGGAGACTCCCAGATTGTATGTAGCCTTCTTCCTTCTTTAAGAGCCTGACCTGGGGAAATTTCAGGCCCAGCATCTTACACTGAGCCCAAGTCTGTGGCTCCAAGCCTAAATGGACCCTCTTGTCAGGGTCCCACACTCCTGTCCTTTAGGCTGGGGGCATCTCTATAGGAATAGATCCCCGAACCCTACAGAGTGAAAAAACAGAGAAGCGGAATTAGCAGAGGCTCCCGAGCTACTCTAGAACCACCCCCATCCCCAACACACACCCCAGGTAGTCCCCAGGGGAACACCATTCAAGGCCCTGGAGACTAAGTGGAGGTGGTTGTGCGCATTCCGGCTGGGCTTGAAAATGCAGTTGGAGCTACAAAGGCTCGAAACGCAGCTGGGGTTTTATCTGGATGTCCAGGACCCAGCAACCGGCAGATCCCGCCCAGAAAAAAGTGCAGGGGCCTCCCAGCTCTCCCAGGGGCAGAGTAGAGGACACGGCCACATGGGGGGCTTTTTCCGTCTCTCTCTCTCTCTCTCTCTCTCTCTCTCTCACACTCACACACACACACACACACAATCACACAGCCACACAGAATCCCGCTCAACTAGGGAACCCACCACAGCCCCGCAGGCACTGGTCGCCGAACACCTGGCGCCGGGGCCTCAATGCACGTCCAGGGAGTATCGCAGCGACTTTCTGTCCTCGTAAGAAGACACACAGCTGCAATACCCTAGACCTTCACACTCTCGCAGCCCGCTCCTGCGCCGGCTCACTGCCCCGATACCGCCCCCGCTCGAGCGGGGACGAACGACCCGGATACTCCCCTCCCATCGCGATGGCACAGCCCGACACTCTCGCCTTCCCAGTCGCGCTTAGCACGCAGCCCGGCACGCCCGAGAGCCGCCTGCATTTAAACTCCAGATAAACCCCAGCCCCGCGCCGGGACGCCTCACCGTCCGCTTCTTCAGGGTCCTGGCACTCCGGTCTGGCCACGCTCGGCCCAGACCAGGGAGCCAGCCCGCCCGCAACGTCCCGCTCCTCTGCATCCTGACGCGCGCCAACTTACCAC
This sequence comes from Avahi laniger, assembly GCA_963575035.1. NCBI lineage: Eukaryota > Metazoa > Chordata > Mammalia > Primates > Indriidae > Avahi > Avahi laniger. The sequence continues at coordinate 9,722 of CAUYSK010121221.1, read as the reverse complement.
AGGCCAGACAACCGGTTAAGGCCCCTGGGAATCGCAGCCCCGGGCTGGGGGAGAAACACCCAGGCCTGGGCCGGCACAGCCGTCCTTTCCGCTGACTCGAGTTCGGTTCCAACCTCTCCCTGAGGAAGTCCGGTCCAGCCCGCCCAGCCGCGCCTGAGCCTCCCCCAGAACCTGGGCGAAGCGACCGGCCGAGACAACTGGGGCCGCCGAGGGGAAGAAAAAGGTGGTGGGCCGTGGGGGTTTCTGGGAAATGCAGCCCAAACCGGGGGGGTGGGGGGTGGGGGAGGGGCCGCCGCCTGGACTTCCCGAGTCCGCGACGTGAACCCGCGGCAGCGGCCGAGCGGGGAGGGTGCCCGGGGACCTCTAAGAACTGCAGTTAAAAGCCAGGGAGCAGACCGTTCAGAGTTCCCGCCACCAGGGGCCGAGCACGATGACGCCACGTCACAAATCAGGAGCCCTCCCAGACCCGGCACTTCAGCCCTGAGCGCCACAATCGCAATAAAGCCGGGAGGCCAAGTCTGGGCTGGGAATTCATGTCCCAGTACAGGGATCCGCTGGGACGTGCAATCTGCAGGCGGGAACGCGGTGACACCACCTTGGGCTCAGGATAGGGAACAAGGGACTGGAGGAGGTTAAAGAGGGATAACGCTGGGTCCGGGGTGGGAGTCATGGAATATGAATGTAGTGGGATGCTATTAATATGTCATTATTTTAAGATTAAGTTGCAGGATATTTAATGACAGAAATACGTTCCAGAAGTACTTTAGGTGGAAAAAGTATTACTAAACTCTGTATACTATGTAATACTGTTGAGAATTTTTATAAATAAACACGGAAAGATAGGCACTTGGGTAACAATATCTGTAAAGTTACAGTAACATTTGTTAACAGTAGTTGATTCTGGGATATGTAATTGTGAATGACTTTTTTCTTTTCAGTTTAAGAGCATTATATTCCCTTCTATTTTGGCCATTATCATTTCCTTTTTGTGAAACATTATTAAATTTTGTTAAATATAAAATGAACATTTCTAGTTGTTATGTGCAACTCTATAACCACAGTAGAGGAAAAGTATATTTTTTTACTAAAATTTAAATTACTAATTTCTACTAAGAAGTAGAAAACCTGAACAGAATAACCATAATAAAATTTAAAGATATTTAAAAATACGTACAATTAAAAAGGTACCATACCCAGATGGTTATAGCTGAGTTTTAGCTAATTTTTAGACTCATAATTTTTCAATTCATTTATATCCAATTTATGCCCTGTAATAAATTTTGTCTAACTAGCATAAAACCCAATAAAGACAGGCCAAAAGATGAGTATTAATCAGTTTCACTTGTGGTGATACATACAAAAATTCCAAATAAAAGGCTGATTTCAATAATGTATAAAATTTATACATCAATAACGTATAAAATTTATACAATGAATTATGTTGAAAGATTTTCTAATATTGAAAGAACATTAAGAACTCTAGGCCAAGTGTAATGGCTCATGCCTGTAATCCTAGCACTCTGGGAGGCCGAGGCAGGAGGAACGCTCAAGATCAGGAGTTTGAGACCAGCCTGAGAAAGAGCAAGACCCTGTCTCTACTAAAAATAGAAAGAAATTAGCTGAACAACTAAAAATATATAGAAATTAGCTGGGCATGGTGGTGCATGCCTGTAGTCCCAGCTACTCGGGAGGCTGAAGCAGCAAGATTGCTTAAGCCCAGGAGTTTGAGGTTGCTGTGAGCTAGGCTGACGCCATAGCACTCTAGCCCAGGCAACAGAGTGAGACTGTGTCTCAAAACAAAACAAAAAAACAAACAAAAAAGAAATCTAATGATAAAATGCATGAACAAATTAAAGGACAAAAAAGATTCATGTATCAAATGATGCCAACAAGATGATGCGGTAGACAGAATAATGCCCCTGCCCCTCAAGATGTCCAAATCCTAATCCCCAGAACCTGTGAATATATCTTACATGGCAAAAGAGACTTTGCAGGTATGCTTCAATTGAGGATCTTTTGAGATGGGAAGATTATCCTGGATTATCTGAGTAGGACTCCTTATAAGAGGAAAGCAGGAGGGTCAGAGGAGATCTGACAACAGAAGCAGAGGTTGGAATGATGTGCTTTGAAGATGGAGGAGGGGCCATGAGCAAAGGAATGCTGGCAGCTTTTAGAAGCTGGAAAAGGCAAGGAAATAGTTTCTCCCCTAGACCCCACAGAAGGAACATAGTTTTACTAACTCCTGGATTTTAGCCCTCAGGACCCCTTTTGGAGTCTGACCCCACTCTTTGGATGAGGAAATCTTCCCTCAGAGCAGGAATAGGTGGGAATGACCTGTCATTCATCAAAAAGCCATGTTCTTGATAAGTTTGTCCTTTCTCTTTACTTGAGATACTTTTTCGCCCTCCCATAGTTAGGATATAGATACTCTTACATTCCTTCTCCTGCAACTTCCTCTCTTAAAGAAACAAATTCCCTAGTCTATTCCAGTGGGGTCTTTGGGTACATCCCCAAGAAGCTCAGTGCCGTCCTACATCTATTTCTCCTTATGTGGCAGAGTGGAGTCACCTCATAGGCACATTTACTTCAGTTGTTTGAGAAATTTTAAATTTCCAGAAGCATAGAAAGAATCGTACAAAGAACTCTTACATGTGCTTGTCCCCTAGATTCACTAATTGTTAACAATTTGCCTCTTTGATTTTCTGTCTCTTTCATTTGAAAATAAATTCAAGTATCACTATATTCACTACTAAATATGTCAGCATGTATCTCCTAAGAACAAGGGCATTCTGTGAGTCCGTGGTTGTGATGCTGGCAGAAGCATTATGGACAGGAAAAGAAAATCTATATCCAGATTATTTGTCTATACTTGTAAGGACGAATCTCTGTCCCATCCATGATAAAAAAGGCCCAGTGTAATTAGCCTTCTTCCATGTGGCCAGCTGGTTCCAAAAAAGGAATGATGCCCCATATCAGGGACGCAATGCTGGTATGTCTGCTGTTGATGAAAATTAAGGGGCAAGACTGTGCCAGCTGATTATTATTATACTTATTAAGAAAGAAAATGTTTTCAAACACCTCTCACTCCCAAATATTTCTGCTCTATATCTCATTGGCCAGATTCACGATACAGGGTTCTCCTCAAATGGTAGAAGGCAGAAGGGCAAAGAGACAAAAGGGGGCCAAACTTGCCCTTTTATAAGAGCATTAATCCCACCTGTGAGGATGGAGCTCTCTCATCCCCTAATCATCTCAGAAAGGTCCCACCTCTTAATACTGTTACAATGGCAGTTAAATTTCAACATGAGTTTTGGAGGGAATAAACATTCAAACCATAATAATGACCAAAGACTCCCAGGAAAATAGGATAACGTTACATCCTTAATGAAAATTTGAAGCCCAGTTGTACAAGTCTTTGTATAGATACAAGTCCCTCCTATAGCACTTGTGTATCCCCAAAGGCTAAAGACCAGTGTCCTAAGTAGGAGAGTGCAGAGGATGATTTATTTAGAGGTGGTCCTCTTCTACCTCTAACATCAGAGGCATCAGTCATCCCATGGGACATGCCTTGTCATCTGCTGCAAGCTCAAAATAATGAAGGTGGATACCTTCCACCTTCGCTTTGATAAAAATTAGACTCAGATGCCTCATAATTCAGATAACACTTATGGCTCATTTTCTGCATTCAGTGCTTGTCTCTCTGAGGAATGCCCAGACACAGCAGAAATCAAGCTTGCACTCTGGACACCAGGAGATATTAGAAAGTTATTGTCTAACACGCAAGAAGAAAGTAACATTTCACAAAGGTTCCGAGGCTAATATAACAAATTTGTATGTGACTCTGACGTCTCTAATGCATGAAAGGTTATCATCAATGATAAGAAACAACTCTGAAATAGGGCACCACACATGGCATAGCCCTCTGCCAAGCACATTTAACAGAAACTATATTGGGAGTATTTCATAAAATGGCTGTTCATGCTGCTGTCAGTTGTTAAATTTAGAGGAGAAATGGCATCTGGTCATATGGTAACACTAAAATGTCTTTAGGACACAGTCATTCATTATGCTCCAGAAGCAGCTGCTGAGGCTTTGGGTTGGCTTTTGCACTGGCACTCTACCCAAATCCTAGTGCAGCGGACATTCGTCTGTATTTGTATCTAAAGTTATCAGTCAAAATGACATGCCACTGTGGTTAATATTTACATGGCTTATCAAGCTAAGAAAATGAAACTACTGAGACTGAACTGACGGCACTAAAAATTAAGAATTTTCATAAATATATGCCTCCTACATTGCCCAGCCATCCAATCCTAGGTATTTATCCAAGAGAAATGAAAACATATGTTTATACAAAAACTTGTACACTAATGTTCATGGTAGCTTTATTTGTAATAGTCTCCAAATTGGAAACAACCCAATTATTCATCAACAGGTGATTGGTAAACAAATTGTGGTACTGTTATTCAGCCACAAAAAGAAATAGAGCTGGGAGCAGGGTGGGCAACATAGCGAGACCCTGTCCCTAAAAAAAAAACAAGACAAAACACAACCCCTCCGCTCAAAAAAACTACCAAGATATACAACAACATGGATGATTCTCACAATAGTTGAGCGAATGAAGCCAGGTAGAAAAGATACTGTATGACTTCATTTACATAAAGTTATAGAACAGGCAAAAGTAATCTACGGAGAGGGAAGTCAGAAGAGCAGTGACTTCAGAATGGGGATGGTAGTTATTATCTAGGAAGGAGCCAAGGGAACTTTCTGGGGGAATGGAAATATTCCATTTTTTGATCTGAGAAGTGGATACCTGGGTATATACACATGTAAAAATTTATCGAAGAGTGTTATAGCTCTTTTAGAATTTGTCCAGCAGGTTTTCCGGTCCTTACAGGAAGACCCCTCTAAAAAAAAATTTATCAAAATGCACACTTATACCTTACTATATGTAAACTTACTTCAATTTTTTAAAAAGAGAAACAGAAGTAGTAAAAGAAAGAAAAAACTTTATAGTCATTAGGAAGTAGGTGGGGAAATTTCAGAGACATGGGTCAGAAATTGAGAAAAGGAAAAGAAGTAATGATGGGCAAACACTTAATATGTGTGGACTAATCAAGAGCCTACAAATATACTTCAGACCAAAAAAAGAGTTTTTATAGAGTTCTAGTTTCTGGTCTGGCATATAAAGAGCTTGGACATCACTTGTCATCACTCTGAACAAACAATAAGTATAAAGCTGAACAAATTGAAAAAAATCAACGACTCTTCTTAGAATTGTCCGAATAGTGAGGTCACAGAGCAGACTGCTGCCCCTGAAATTGGAGAGACACAGAGGCAGATGTGAGAATCACAACTTATTGGAGCAGGAACCCATGAGCAGAAACCTTCCCTGGAAACTAGTACTAAGGGAAGAAAACCTGAACTATCACTGATGAACTGCTGAAGGCTCAGTGTGGACAAGCTTGAGTTAAAAATTTTTAGCATTTCCTTTTGATTCTTTATGTCACAGCCACCATCCCTTTGCTTACATTATCTGTCCTTACATATTGTCTGCATTTTACACTGGTGTCCTTAACAAGTTAATAATAGTTATTTTAAATTTTCCATCTAGTTCTAAAATCTGTGTCATATCTGATTCTGATGCCTGCATTGTCTCTTCAAACTGCGTTTTCCTTGCCTTTTACCATGTCTTGTAATTTTTTATTGAAAGCTGAACATGATGTATCAGGTAACATAAATTGAGGTAAATAGGCCAGTATGAGATTTTATATTAACCTGGCTAGCAGCTGGATTGTGTTTAATGTCTGTCGTAGCTGTAGATGCCAGAGGCTTTAGTTTCCTCAAGTGTCCTTCGTCTCACCCCTTCCTTCCCTCACACCCGCTGCCATTGTCTTTGGGTTTCCTCCAGATGTTCTTAAATAAAGTCTGTGTCTTGTAGCTCCTTTGGTTGTAACTCACTGTTGTATTATGTAAGAGTCCTGTTGACGTGGCGGTAAGACGTGGGGAGGAAAAGTAACCTGTAACCTTATAATTAAATCTTAACCTATAGTGAGCCTGAGTCTGGGTAATGTGACCTTCAGAAGTATTTCTCATTGTTTTTTTTCTCCCTTTTGGGGAGACAGGAAGGCTAGAGGGAGCTGGAGTTGGTAAACTGCCCTTTCCTCAAATAGATAAGGCTCTGGTAATATCATTTATGTAGGACAGCAGGCCTTTGTTATAGAGAACATTGTATTTCAAAAGGTTACTTTTCCCCTCTCCCTGCCAAAAAAATGAGGGAATTTTTCTGGATTTTCACCTTGAGAAACTGATGGGATTCTCAGAGGTAAAAACCTGTGAAAATATGGAAGCCCCCTCTAAGGCTAGATCTCCAGTCTCTCAAGCTAATCCATGCTTGCCCTTCAGCAACTCATCAAAATGATCCTTTAAGTGTTCCTAGCAGTTTATGGCTCCAGTGGCTTTTGCTCCACTTAAAGTGATCTCAGCTGTTATCTGTATTTTCCTGTATCTCTGGAATTGAAGGTAGCAGATTGCCCTGTGACCTCAACTCTCTAATGGGTCTAAGAAAAGTCATTGATTTTCAGTTCTTTTTCACCTCCTTGCTGTAAAGATGGGAATGATGACTTCCAAGCTCTTTAAATGTCAGAGCCCAAACCAGAAGTCCTGGATCTTTAATTATTCAAAATTTAATTTTAAAAAAGCCATTATAAAAGTCATTATATTTCACATCCTCTACCAGCACTGAATGAGTACTCATTTACTTGCATTTACTTACTCAGAGCTGGTTGTTATAAACTTTGTAACTTCCACCTAGCTCTACAGTTTTATCTGGCCATGCTACTAAGTTTCAGCAGGTAGGACGTGAAGGAAATTAATGTGTACAACTTCAATTAAAGCAAATCGATCTGATTCCTTGCACCCTTCTCTACCTGGATCCTTGGGATGTATGTGATGGCATGCCATCTAGGGCAATGTGAATAAGGTCACTGCACTAGGGGTGACAGAAAACAAAAAAGAGAATCTGTCCCCCTAGTGGTCTAATTGCAGACTATTAAATGAGGGGACAGAACAATTTTTATTTTATTTTAAGGCACTTTTTTGGCTATAATCCTATGAAATAAATCTGTATGTCAAAAATTAGCCTTGTATTTAATAAAGGGACCTGCAATACTTTAAATCAAACCTACTTCAATACCATGTTTCTAGTGTTTTCATGGCCTTTTTAAACCCCGTAAGTCAATTTTGCCCTTCTTCTCCACTGCCAAATTTGTTTCTATTTACCCGTATATTTAACATTGTCCTTATCCATCTTTCCATCTTGTTTCTCAAGTCTTCCATCGGGGACCGCTTATGTTATGAACAGCATGCCAATGCTCCCCCTCAGCACTCCTCCCTCGATGCCTCTTTAGTCTGTGGACATCAAGTTTTTTTGATAAACCAAACCAAATGTCAAAATAGCAGTTCTTAAGTAGTCTTGGAATCCTTAAGCATATCTGAGGTCAAAACGATTTTCATAATCATGTTAAGACTGTATTTTCCCTTTTCACTCTCATTATCTCAGGAGCATACAAGGGAGTTTCCCAGTCTACCTGACATGTGACGCTGCTACAGACTGAATGTAGAAGCAGAGATGAAAATTTAGTTGTCTTCCATTAACACATTAAGGGTATTTTGAAAATTGTATAACAATGACACTCTTATTGTTTTGTAAACAATTATTTTTCATAAAATATATTATTCATGTTAACATATAGTCAGTTTATTAGTTTCAAATTAATTACAAATATTCTTGACAATTTTTCAGTCTGAGAACTACTGTTGGAAAACGCCCCACTGTCTTAGGTCAGCTTCCCTAGAAAAGAGAATCTCAGATGGAAACTTATGGTAGGGTTTACTAGAGAGAGCTCTTGGGACTATCACCAGGAAGGAAACGAGGGAAGAAGACTTGGGTGGAAGGAGAAATTGAACTGTGATGCAGTTGCAATTTGTTTCTTGGAGAGTTCTAAAGCTGGCATGGTTCTTCAGAGTTGTCCTAAATTGAGGCAAAGGGGGCTAGGTTGCCTTTAGCGAGCCAGTATAACCTTGCATAAGTCAGCTCCCTTCATCCACGAGCAATTCCTGTAGAGGAACTTAGCTGAGTTAGTCGTCAGTAGGCAAGATTCTTGGCAGTTGGCAGCACAGTTGTCTCAGTCCTGGAGGTGGACTCTTGACAAGCCTGAAGCATAGCTTACACTCCAGAGTTACCCAGGGATCAGGATGAAATAACCCACAGCAGAACTATGCTACAATTGCACCCTTGACTTATTCCTCTTTCTTATCCTGCTTCTTCCATGCCCTTATCCTTCTTACTGTGAGCACGTCCTTAATAAATCACTTGCACAGGAATCCTCATCTCAAGGTCTGCTTCTGGGAAACAACCAAAAAGAAAGTCCATCAAGAGATCTTGATACCAGCCCCCAACTTTTCCCTAAAATATTTCTCCCCAGTCTACTGTATTTTTATCAAATGGTCCATCACTCAGCCAGTTGCTCTCCATAAAAACATAGGAGTTATCCTTTAACTCTTTCTTCCACATCTTTCATATGAACAATTTTATTGAATCACCTCCAAAATATACCTCAAATCTACCAATTTCTATTTCTGTGTCTCTAGTCCAAGCCACTATTAATATGTTTTATTCTGTGTCTTCCAAGGTCACTCACAGGAATCAGATCTTATGAAGTTTGAAATCTAGAATGGAATCTCTCTGAGCAGTTCATGTGTGTCCTGGTACAAAGGAATTTACTTTGATTTGATTAATGATTTTGTCAGGTGTTAACTCTGTCACTTATACCTATCTTATTATATACACGCCTTAGAACATAGAGAAAAAATGAATTTATAAAGACCAGATCATCTGCTTGCTGACAATCAGTAAAACACTCTTCTTAGACTTCAGATTCAGGTTTACTCTCAGGCATTTTATCTCACCTCATAAGCTCAGCCAGTCTTGCTCCGGGGAGAGAGAGGTCAAAAACAAAACAAACAAAAAAACACAAAACAAAAAAACCTAAGGTCCTTATGAACCTTATGCAAAATTTTAAATTTCTCTGTTGATTTCAAAGGCACACACAGAAAGAGGCAGAAAATTTAAAGAATGAAGTATGGGCCAAATAAAGAAACATGGAGAAGAAAAATCACAAAGAAAAACAATATTTTAGGCAGAAAATAATGTCTTACAAATATAATAGGGTTTCTCGTGTACATAACACATGAAATTTGAAAACTATTTTGTTCAGAAAAGGTCAACAAATATTAGGTATGCTGGCCAAACTGGATTTAACACAAAACTTATTTAAGAAGAGACTGAATGACAATATTCATTTAGATATTTATGTTTTGGTAAACTGTAATTTTTGTTTTCATTAAAATCAGCCCCTATTTATTATAAGTCACTATCAATCTTCTAAGATACCTAATAACAGTCAAAATTGATATAGTCACAGTTGTGTTTTTTAACTTTAGTTTCAGAAAACTTTACTTTTGTGTAATCAACTTTAAACAAGTGCAGTTAATGTTCAAACATAAAAGCTAAAGATCCTTTTTTTTTTTTTTTTTTTGAGACAGAGTCTCACTGTGTTGCCCAGGCTAGAGTGCCGTGGCGTCATCCTAGCTCACAGCAACCTCAAACTCCTGGGCTCAAGCGATCCTCCTGCCTCAGCCTCCCGAGTAGCTGGGACTAC